>BMAO01027624.1:0-133165 GCA_019973975.1 Trichonephila clavata | reverse complement strand
TTTGTATTAATAGTTATTAAGCTTATGCAGAACGAATTAAACATAAATACCATAATTTTGTGGAATGTAACATTTGAATCTTCTTAAATGGAAACATATAAGAAATTATAATTTTAATAAAATATCACAGATAATTATTTAGGATAGAAATTTAAACCAAGCAGTTAATAGTAATACAATTTTCGGAGAATACATTACATGACATGTTGTCAAAATCATTTAATAAACGATAGCATAATATAACGTCATTTATTATAATAACGATAATATAATACAACATGATATTATAATAACGGTGAATTTTCAGTTCACAAATAAAATGAAGCGTTTTTTATTAGAAGTTTTTTTTATGTAAAGTTCCGTTTGAGAACTGCTACGGGAAGCGACTTTTAAAATCTAATGTAGAGAATTACTACATAATGATTATTTTTGCTTTAGACACAATTTTAACTTTTTGCTTAGTTCTTGTAATTTATTTATATTCATTTCAATACATGAACTAATTTTCATTTGTTCTTCCTTAAATTACACTTTATGTCTTCTGATATAATCTGAGTCAATTTGGAACACTTTGTTTCATGATACAATGTGTGACACAAAAGAAAAAACGAAGACTAAGTTGGTAGCTTGAAAAAAGAGTGGACTTGGCAACAACTGTTTGTTGACGTCATTACACTCACTTCCTCTATCCATGTAGCCAGTTTCGTTTTAATCGATCAAGCCAGTTGGGAGTACGTCGTCATTAGTGAACACATACAACAGCATTCTTCCGGAAAATGTCGAAACAATATCAAGTTTCTTGTGAAATGTAAGAAATCAACCCGAAAACCTTTCAAATATTAACCTTGACTTATGGAGATGAAACCTCGTCTCGTGCACATGTATTTGAATTGTATTAGAGGTTTCAGGAGGAAGGTTAGTGTGGAAGAGTGTGATAAACTGCTGGCGCCCAAGGTCAGCGATTACAGACCAAATCATGCCGAAATTCGTGATATGATGTTGTTCATCTCACATCAGTGGTCAAATGTTAATCGACACTAACTTTGAAGTACTAAAAAGATTGCGTGAAAAAAGTTAAGAAAAAGACGGCAGAATCGGGCAGCGATGGATGCTGTTGCACCAAGCATTCATCCGTTCACATGGCCTAACTGTCAACAATTTCTGACCAGCAAAACATACTATGATGGAGCATCCTCCTTATTCACCTCATTTGACTCCATGTGACTTTTTCATTTCGTATAGTTAAATCTTCTGAAATGGAACCTATTTTACCTAGTTGAAGAGGTTCAGGCAAAAACGGAAAATTTCCGAAAGTGACTTTCATACACTTTGTTCCAGAACTGTGCCAGTAATGGCAGCACCGAATGAAGAAGTGGGGGATGCTGAAGGGAACTACTTTGAAGGTGATAATGTCAAAAGCTGATTTTGTAAGTATAAATAATTTATTGAAATCGTCTCTTTTTTTTGTGTGTCACACTTCGTGCATTAAAAAAAAAAACCCACTTCGTCTGATGTTTTGAATGCTTGTACATAATTTAACGGAAGTTATTTTTAAAAAATAATTATTTGTATACATTTTTCACCTCATAAAAGTATTTTTTACATCCATGGCCAGTTTTGTTATAACTGGTTTAACTTTTCCGTTTTTGTTGATGTTACCGTTCCACAGCTTAACCTTTAAACACCAGCGTAATTTACTCAATAGTTCTAGAAACACAACAAAAAAAATTTGTCAACAAAAATTAACATATTAAGAATATTTATTGACTGTGGCTACGATCTTTATAGCATAGAACCGTAACATTTGTAAAATATGAAGCTGTAAATTTCATATGTTTCAAAAACATTCAAAACAGAATAAAAAGTGGCAAAATAAATAAATAGATAGATAAAAGTAAGAATTAAAAAAAAAACTTACAAAATAAAAAATTATGCATTTATCTATTTTTAAACTTTTAAATGAACTTTTATTTTCCATATAAATCTCTGAGGTACTAAACTAAAAATATTTACCAAATAATTCTTATGTGCCCAAATTCATTAACTTTTAATTTTGTCGTACTTTGTTTAAACAGTTTTTTCACAGTTAAATAGCTTTTGTGGAGAACTAAAGTGATTTTAATTAAAAATTCATAATTAACAAATTATGTTAATCTCTTAGTCTGCTAAAGAATAAATTTAAATTATGTTTTACCTAGTTTAAAAATTTGTTTAATATTAACTATTATTAAGTATTAAAGTATTGAAGTATTTGTGTATTTAAAGTTTAACCCAATTATGTGAAATCATAGTTTTTGAAAAAAAAATAATAATAAACTTTATGTGTGTAAATGACAATTTATATTTTCAAAACATCAATCTTAAATCAATATCGCGTTTAACTTTAATTATTATATATTTTTAATAATGCACTTTAATTAATTTTTATGCATTTTCTGAGATCTAATGCTGGTTGGTCTCCAATTTAATCTTCCTCTTTAATAACTGGTATATTTCAAAACTTGAATTTATTTTTTAATGAATATGTATGGTACGTTAGTTTTAGTGATCAAACTTTTTTTGGTGCTTTTTAAACTCTTCGAGTGAATAGTTATCAGATTTGAAAAAACTTTAACAAGAGAAATTTGTCCTTATTACAGTTTTCTCAGAAATCCTACTACTCAAATTTATTAATTATGTTAATAATCTGTATTAATTACTACTTGTGTTAATTGATCAAATTTACTTTATTTGACATTAAAAATATTTCATTTCCTTTGTTTGAATAATTTAATGTTTGTTTGTCGATAAAACAATGTTAATAATGACAGTAAAGTATAAAAAAATATAATATTAATATGCTATAAAATAATAAGTTGGCATGTGGTCTGTTTGAATTTAAGCTAAAATGTTATTTATGATCAGCATATCGTTTAATTGTTTGAAGATTAAAAATAAATTAAGGAATAAATCGTTGTTAGAATCTTGCATTTCAAAAGCAATATATACTATAAATCAGGAAAGTGAGCATGTTGATTTTTTTCCTAAGAAAGGAGACCTTGTGATCCGAAAATCCGAGAGTATTTCAGCAGTTTAATTCCTTAAGGCTTTTTTCTAATATGGTCTTTAAGCACATTTTTAAAAAGGAAGTTGATGTCGAAGGACAAGAACTGTACAATCTTGAAGAAGAACCGTTCTGGGTCTCTGGGGCTTCTAGAAAAGCTGCTGTAGCTCATCTTAGACATTTGACAGGTCATGACTGTCTGAGATCACTCTACAGTATTGAATCACCAACTCACTGGACTGTACTCTAAGTGACTCTGGTAAGCCTATGCTGTTGAACATTTGGTTGTGTGCCCTGCACTAATTGTCTTAATGCAATTGCAGAAACAGATTGGAGAGCAAGTGCACTAATGCATAAACGCTGTTGTAGTGTGTGGTATTTGTAAAACAAAAATAAATCAGGAAAGCAGGATGAACGAGTTTTTTAATACAGGTACTAATATTTTTTGAGGGCCGTGGGTAGCCTAGTGGTTAGAGCATTGAAAAGACCTGGGTTCGATGTCCGATGCCACCAAATATTCTCCGAGCACAAAACGGAGCACGTGCTCCTTAATTCTGTGAGTTCGGATTTGTCGTCATCAATCGTGAGCAAAATCGTGCTGTCTCTTAAAGGCCCAAAGCTTAGGCTAATGACAAACGTATCTCTAGCCCATTGCCATGATGAATTTCGTGGGCCTCGATCTGACTACGTCAGACAGGTGGCATTAGAAACAACACATATTTTTTTCAGTATACATTCTAAATAAAGGATAAAGCAAAAATTAAATAGTTATTTAAATTTTGCATTTTTTTTTATCCATGAGCTCCGTTATGCAAATTTAAAATGAGCAAAACAAATAAAACAAACTCGTGTTTTAACGAATTAAAAATGTACACCGCTAAAACAGTATTATTGTTATATTTTCCCATGTTAATGTGATGCATGATTATAATCCAATTGTTTATAATCCAAAATTATGAAGCAGGAAAAATGGAAGTTAATGCTAATAGTAAAATGCGGGTGAAGGAGAAACATTTTATATACGTACAGAATATATATATGTGGTTTGTGTGTTTAAAATGGATGTTTTTCTGTTCATTAAATATAAATAATTCGAGTACATATTTCTAGAAGTTAGATTAAATGGAAAAAAAAAATAATCACATAGTTAAATTTCATTTATACACATTCCAAATTATTTTTAAGAAAGTTTATTCAATTTTTAATAGAAAATGAAACAAAAAAGTGTATATAAAAGCTTACTGTGACATTTTATTTATACTATTATAAGATTAACGAAAACAAATTTTTTATACTTCATTTTATTTTTGTCTATAAAATGTTGTATCTATTAACAAAATAAACATTTAAAAAAAAAACAAGCAACAATCATTGAAAGAAGCGTAAGATATTCTTTGTAATTCTTACATTAAAATTTTAAAAAAAATCGTACAATTTTCTAGCAATAATATAAGTTTCTAAAAATGTGGAGGAGTATTTTAACTTCGATATAATTCTGTTTAAAACGCTCCTCTTGTGAATTTGTAATTGATGGTGACAGCATAAAATAAGTCTTAAAAAATTTCACACCATAACTGACAACATGATAAAATATCTAAGATTCTCAAATTAGCTTATAATAAATAATTCTTTGAATAAATGTTTATAATTATATAATGATAAATGATAATATAAATATTTCTATTATTCAATTAGTATTAAATGAAACTGTATCTTTCATAATAACTCTTATTATCAGGAAATTAATGTTCAAATAATTCAGATTACTCTTCTAATAGAAAAAGTTAGACCCTCGACAGAATAAGTTTTATTACAACAAAAGTAACTCCAGAAATTTCAAGAACTTCTTTAGATCTTACAGAAGCATTAATATACATTAGTAATTAAAATCTATTATACGCGTAGACTCTGCTTTCTATTATTACTTCTTATGATAACCAATCTTTGAATAAAAAAACCTTTTAAATAACAAACTCTGACTAGGAATTTGATTAGAATAGTCCTAGGCCAATCATGATCTCTTATTAAAGCACCCCTTTGTGAGATTAATGTCATAAATCAACGTCATCGGCACGTGTAAATGATGTCACGAAGATTAGGTAAAGTGTTCTAGTATGACAAATTAGGTTTTGTCTGTGTACTGTTTTGCAAAAGTCTTATTATGCAATTTGTGCTTGAAGGTTGTTCTATAAACGTTATTGAGGCTAGATACAATGACAATGAATTCTTAACATCCATCAATATCTGATAGAAAATATACTTCTTTTTCCTCTGCTTTAGTATAATATAATCAATCTTCTCCATGACAGGATAAAGAGAACATGCCTAGGCTCTGAGCACCTTCTTAGAAATAAATTTTCTTCTTAAATATAGGAACTGACATTTGAACAGTCTTCTTCTTACATACATATATTTATCTGCTTGAGGACTATAACTTATCAGTGTATAAAATAGTTTTTAAGCATGAAGCAAAAGCTTATATAAAAAAATACTTATTTCCCGATGAATACGCAATGATTATTTGATGAGTGATAATAATCCTTCCCAAAAATTTTATTTTTTTATACAGTTAAAGCTTAAAATGGGACATTTAATCAAATTTATTTATATAAAACCTAACGTATGGACATGAATAGGAATTTTAAGTCTTTATTTCTGCAAGGAAAACTTATGAGGAGAATTGCATTGGATGACATTACTGTACATGTAAATTTAATCAATGGATTCTATATTTAGGCATTCTGAAAAATTTCAGTTTGACAGAAGTGAAAAACATTTTTCAACCTGTCAGTTCAGTATTATTTCTGCTTTTTAAAATGTTTTTTGTAAACAAGTTCTGGTACATATTATTTATCAATATCTTGAATCAATTTAGTTAAATAAGTCAATCATAAATACATAACCTTAATATTTCATAGTGCTACTATTTAGAGCAACATTTTTTTTCCTTAAGATAATTTGACACAATAAAATGTATGTATATAATATGATTTAAATTATTATCTCCTTAAAATTGTATATTAATGGGGAGTAAGAAAATGAAAAACACATTTAATAAAAAACATCAATTCATCATTTTTTTTTATATAAAACGAATACAGAATGTATTAATTTTTGTAAAAGATCAGTTTAATTTCTTTCTTTGTATATATTGATGTTTTCATTACTAAAACTGATAATAATATTATTATATATATATATATATATATATTATATATATATTTATAAGAATAATTAAATTATAAGTTGACACAGAACTTTACTTTTATTTAATCTTTGTTTTATTGCCTTTCATTTGTATATAAATACAACAACTATATTTCCTCAACAACAAAAAAATCTCACTCAATCTGTAAGTTCTAGTTTTGTTTAGTTTTCTTTTTGTAGTCACACATAATCCAAACTTTCTCATATGTTAACCTCCATTCTAAACCTAATGTAAAGGAGTGAGTGAGTGAATATTAACATCGCATTGCTTAGCTACACGAGGGCTTTTGGGACGGACCGGTAATTTTGAACATGGCCAAGTGAGTGGACGACACCTGATCTGGCACCCCTCTCTCCTAACTACCACACACACCAACGAAGGACGTTGGAGCTCTGTTAGACTTAACGTGCATCTCACCCTACACGGCGGGTCTTCAGTGGTATTGGGATTGAACTCATGACACGCTAGCCATAATTCGATACCTTGACCACTTGGCTACCGCAGTCCACACCTAAATGTAAAAGTTAATAAATTAGAATTAACACATAATCCTAAATAAACCTCAGTTGCCGTTACTTTGCATTTCTGAAAGGTTCTGTGTTGAAGGTGTTGTTATGTATGATAATATATATAATATATATATATATATACAGATGGAGGACAAAATAATACGAACACCTGTGAAAAAAGTATGATTAACTTCACACCTGCAGTACAGCCCGCCACCTCAACATAAGTCTGCCACCTAGTGAGCGTGAAGATGAAGGTATCAGTATCTCAAGAACAGTCATCTGCGTTGCATGCGTCTATCGAACTGTCTGTTATCAGTTGAAATGTCAGATCTGTCAGAGTTCCAAAAAGGAATATTGTTGAAGTGCGTTTAAGTGGAGCATCGGTTACAGAAGCAGAAACTTTGGGGAGTTTGAAGGAGTCAATCAGCCGTTAAAAAAGCGTACACGTAAGAGGGTAAGACGGCGTCTTCAAAGCACAACAGTGGCCGAAAGTCAAAGCTTGCTGATAGGGATAGACGGGTCTTGAAGAGCCGAGTAGCCCGGAAGCACGAGCAATCATTATCCGAGATAACTTTGAAATGAACAGTCATCTCCAGACCCGGTTACAGCAAAAACTGTTAAAAAGAACTTCATGTTGTTGAAACTTTGGCAGAGTGGCGATTAGTAAGCCCTTGAAGACAGCAACTAATGCTTTCAAGCGACGCTAATGGTGCAGAGATCACAAAAGCAGCAGTGGTAACATGTAATATAATCAAATGAATCGTCATTAGCCCTATTTCAGACGACCGGACGCGTATATTGAGAACGCCCAGATAAGCGTTTTAATTCTGAATGCCTCTTGCCGACTATGAAGCATGGGGTTAGCTCCATTATGGTATGGACTGCGATATCTGGGCGTAGTCTTGGATCACTTGTTATTCTGCATGGGAAAATCAAATTTCAATCACTATCTAAGCATTCTAGGGGATTAAGTCCATCCTTTTGTCCAAACTGTATTTGAACGACCCTTTTCAAGACGACAACGCCTCTATTCAAACTTCATGCGTTTTTAAGCGTGTTTAGAAGAGTATGGAGAGGAGTTGAACCTCTTGCCGGTCCCCTCAGTCTCCAGACTTGAATATTATTAAGCTTTCATGGGAGTATTTGGAGTCCAAACTTCATTCCCGATTTCCACATCAATCCAGCTTTTCAGAATTAGAGACCGTTCTGCAGGAGAAATTCTTAACATTCCTTTTAAATATTGCCCACGACCTTTATGTATCTATCCCACGTCTCATTAAATCTTCGCTTCAGTCAAAGGGTGGTCCAGTTTACTATTAATAAGAATTTTTATTATTTCACAGGTATTCGAATTATTTTGTCCTCCATCTGTATATATATATATATATATAATAGATATGCATATAAAAATAATCTAAATGTGCTATGCTTTTAGCTTGAGTTGCAATTAAAACCATGGAAATAATAATTAGGTAACTCCTTACCACAGAACACAAAAACATTGCAGTTGTTTATGATATCTTATGTTTTTGTTATTTTTTAAGCAGTCCAGTAAAACTTAAAATAAAATTTTGAGAGAAGAATTAGTCTGTGTAAACCTTTGTAGTAATATGTGTTACTATAGGGCCTGTTTCTTCCCTCAAAAATTTCGCAAGGGTCTTAACTTTTTTTTACAAAGCACCGTTTAAATAATTCGATATTTTAGAAAAAACAATATGAAAAAAACAGTGTGACCCCTGACAATGCTGAGAGTAACCTGAAAAAAATTAATTTTTTAACTCAATCAAAATTAATTTTACGAGAATAGAATAAATGAAGTATTAAAAAGAGAGGTAGGAAAACTATGCTTATACCATTTTGGAGAAGTGTTGCCACTAAATCTTTTAAAACTTAAATCTGCCAAATTGTATTAAACTTTTAATAATACAAATAAGTTATTATATCTCGAAACAGTAAGAAGAACATTAACAATTTAAATAACGTTACATAAGCATATGCACATTGTTAAATACTTGTATATTGTAAGTAAATTAGATGTTTTAAGAAATAATTCTACTAATTAAATCTGCTACAGTATTGAATTCAATTAATACGTTGCATTCACGAAACCATTACGTTGTGGAAAAGTAAATACCCTTAAGGCGAATGAAAACTGCGTGCATGAAAAGTAAGAGCTTCCATTTTGAAGTATTGAACATGTTCTTATGAGGGTAGGATACTGTTATATACACTTTCGTGAAATTTTCACACAATTCACTTATTTGAATTTAAAGTATCACATAATTAAACATGATTGATTCACTCATTTATTTGATATGTTCACGTAACGGATAAAATTATTTGGTTTTTCGAACACTATATGATTTATGAAACTATTCAAGCACCATTTATAAATTGAATAAATCTTAAATTGGTTCGTAAGATGAATATTCGCTAGTTTTTCTGTTCTGAACAGTTATGAATAGGCACGTATAGTCATACGTGACAATTCTTATTAGTCTAGTTAAACTTACAATTACATATAATTAAACATAAGTTATATGAGGAAAACAGTGTTTATATATATTATGTGAAAGTAGCTATTCATTTTTAACAGCTCAGTATAAATAACCTAAAAAAATATTAATAATTAATGTATTTGGATATTTCGACACATAAGCAGTAAGTCACGTAAATTTCTCTTTGAGTGAGACATTATAGTATAATAAATTATATTTGAATACATGTATTAGGATAGTTAGTGTTCTGCTACTTATGATGTTGATATTAATCACTAAAAAAAGTAACGTGTAAGAAAAATGTTTGAAATGGATTAATCATATTAATAATTTTACTTAAAAATTATTGTTGCTGCCTTAAAAAAAAGATTCCAACATCGTCAAAATTAGTTAGTTAAATATTTTTAAGTATTTATAGTAAATCATTTTTTTTTTTTGTTAAATGAACAAAAACACTTATTTCTCAATCGTGCGGAATTATGGTAGATAATCTGTAATAAACTCGAATATATTTTTTTTTTACAAATTTTATTTGATTTTAAACTCAATAATACGCATCATTTACTAATACAAATGAACATTTTTATGCTGTATTAATTCATGTGAACGTGAAAAATGTTTTAAAAAGAGAACTAACTGAAATCTTTACAGAAAAACATGATTCTGTTTAAAATAAATTGGATAAACGATAAAAATAACATTATTAAAAACAACCGGGTTTTCTTCTTTAGATTGTATAGTTATACTAATGAAATGCGAATGAAAAAAGAAAAAAAAAAGAAAATGTTTTGGTGTCTGAGACAGTACTAAGTTACTTAAACCATCCTTCATTCTCAAAAATTTGCTTTAGTTAAGATGGTCTAAACGGACTGAGGCAGTCTTGGCCATAACCGGCTGTAGTACTTGGAAAGAAGAATTTATACATTTACTGAAATATAATTAAAAATAAGTATTACCAGATAAAAACTTTTCTAAAAATTTTAATCTCTAAAAAAATTAATTTCTTATTTAAAAGTAACAGAAAGAGCATACCAAAGTTTGAATTAAAATCTAGATACGAATAACATTTACAAATACCGAAGTTATGTTAAAACACAAAATAAATCATTTTTTCTTCTTTTTTTCAATTCCTACTATAAGTTAATACTCTCCTGATATATATATACATATAACATATATATATATATATATATATATATATATATTGCTGTACCGACTCAAGTTCAGGTACATTTTTTGAACTTCTAGTGTATGGCACTTGATGTTAATACAGTTTTTTTCAAATATTACTTAATTAATGTAGTTTTATTTTTTAATTTTAAATTTATTCTGCATTATTTCTGACGAAGTTACAACTAGCTGCTGCAGATGGTACCACCTAATTGGGAATTGAATTTAATTGTATTTTTTATTTTAATTCTTTTGAATGAGAAATTGTAAAGGCAAAATACTATACTTCATACAAACAAATTCTAAAATTTGAAATATTTCATGCATTAGAAGTATAAATATTTCAAAAGATTAAGAGCAAAAGGGTTCAAACAAAATGTTGAATGTGTGTGAATAAAGTGAAACTGTCATTCTAAACATCTCATACTTTCACATATTTGTATTGTTTTTCTTTTCATATTTATAGAAAACATTGAAATTGGTGCAGTTTCATAATCAGGTGTGTGTATTTTACACGTTTCGTATGACTCCGACTGATTCGTTAATGTTCAAGGTGGGACACAAAAAAATGAGACGAAGTATGTTGCTTGAAAAAAGAGTGGAATTGGCAACAACTGTTTTGGTGATGCCATCCTTCGCACCTCTTTTATGCATGAGGCAGTTTCGTCTTAATCAATCACGCCAGTTGGGAGTACAGCGTCATTGAGTGATCACGTTAAACTGCATTCTACCGGTAAAATGTCGAATCAACATCACATTTCTTGTGAAATTTTGAAATCAACCACGAAAACATTTCTAATACTAACCGAATCTAATGCAGATGAAACATTGACTCGTGCAAGTGTGTTTGGAGGTTATAAGTGGTTTTCAGGGAGAAGGTCAGTGGGAAAGATGACGAACCTGCTGGACGCCCAAGATCAGCAATGACAGGTCAAATCATAGCCGAAATTCGTGATAGGAGTTGGTTCCCACTCACGTCAGTGGTCAGACTGTTAATCGACACTAAAAGACTTCGTGAAAAAATGAGGAAAAAAGGCCAGAATCGGGGAGCGATGGATGACGCCAAGACAATGCATTGATTCAAATGGTCTTATCTTTCAAGCAGTTTCTGACAGCAAATGCATTGCTGTGATGGAGCGTCGTATTTATTCACCTGATTTGGCCCCATGAGTTCTTTTTATTTATTACAGTTAAATATTGCTGAAAGAGAACCCATTTAACCTCAGTTGAAGAGGTTCAGGCAAAAACGGAAAATCTTCTGAAGGGCGCTTTTATAGAACCTTGTTCAAGAACTGTTACCAGCAATGGCGGCAAATAATGCAGAAGTGTGTGAATGCTGAAGGTTGGTACTTTGAAATTGTTAATGTCACGGAGAACTGATTCGGTATTTACAGTTATTCGTTGGATCAGTGTTGTTTTTTTGTGTGCCATATCTAGGACATTTTATGGGAGAATCTTCTAATAAGCACATACTTGTATTTACCAAAGCCAGCTCCTCCTTAATGCTATCTAAATTTTAGTCGATTGTGACTGTAAAGCTATTTATCAAGGCTTAGAATTCTTTTTTGAGAGGTAAAATACCTTGTATTTCATTAGCATTATATCCCAGTACATCGTTTTAAAGTCAATACTGTAAAATAAATGTTTTAGGAAAATAAAGCTGAATAGATTTTCCTTACACATATATGCATATGAACAATTGTTGGATTATTTTTTTTTTTGGTTAAATTAACTTAGTTTTTATGTTTTAGCTACACAATTTTAATTGGTATAGGCTGCAAACTTAGCACATATATGTAGTAAAAGAGGCTATAATTTGCTTCTTTATCTGTATTATGAGCATTCTGAGAAGCCATATCTCATTATAAAAAATATTGCGTGCTTCAATTTTATCTGTTACTTATAGAATTTTACGTATAGGAAATTAATTAAATGAATCAAATATGCATTTAGCATAGGAAAAAAAATATTTTTTTAAAAACATAGACTTTAATTTAATGCATTAGAATTTGCATTTAAAAATAAATTAATCAAACGGTGAAAAAAGAAAAAAAATCTATAAATTTAAGTCTTACGTTCCAAGCGTCTCTGATTTTTTAAAACTGATATAATTAGTCAATATCAATTAATATTCAGAAATTCATTTGTCACAACGAAATTTGCTTGTTTTAAACGTAATAATGGAAGACTAGTGTATTAACACAACCACTCTATGATAATACAATTCTTTGACAAAATTAAATAATATACTTGACGCTTAGGAGTATGTAAGCAAGTTAAGAATATCAAATCATTAAATAACTTTATTTTTAAATAATTCCTAATTTTCTGAAAAGTGCATAATACTACCAATCCCGCATTGTATTTTTAAGAGTTAAAAATACCTTTTTATGTTTTTTTTTAAAAATATTTTTTATGGAGTACAACCGTACATTTAAAGCCAAGAGCATCAAAATCTCTTTGAAAGTACTTGTTCCTCAAAGCTATATTTAAGGAATAAAGGTTTCAAAAAAGGACATTTAATAGATTATTTAACAAATTTTCATCTCACATCCTGTTTCCTCAAAGATCTCAGGTTGTGCTATATCCAAAGTCAAGGAACAGTTTCAAAACGTGTATCATGTAACTCAACTCCAGGAAATGTTTCTCTAAAACTCTTTTCTAAAGTAAATTAAAATATCTCCTGGCAGCTAAAATTAAATTAACGTAAAATTAACTACGGAAATCTAAAGTTTACATCTTAGCCTTTTGAAAAATTCTTAGATCTCATGTTACTAAGCCTTAATTAATCTGTCTGTGATAATTTAGAACTTTTAATACATTTTCTCGTTATATCAGCAACTGTTACGACTGGGGGGTGATTTATTATTTATTTTAAATAACGCATCTATTATTGCTTAACTGTGTTATTTAAGTAGAAAATTTTAGACAATATCAACAAAATTATATTAAAATCAAGTGCCACTTGCACATGTGAAAGAAGTCACCAGAATTCAGAGATGTATATGTAAATAAGTATTATTTTATCATCCTTTTGTCTGTGTTCTATCACGATACAATTTTGTTATGAATTGGTATTCAATTATTGCATTTCCTAAATAAGACAAAATTCTATTCCAACTACTTACCTGTACACATACACACTTATAATAAGTAAAACATTAAAAATAATTTCTTTTATTTTAAATCATTGTTTTAGGTACATATATCTTCATAATCATCATATCCAATGGAGTTATTGTTTTTATTACTTCAATGGTAATAACATGGACAATTTTAGATTTTGTCATTAGTGGATTTATCTACTCTGGTTCTTAAATACTTTAAAAGATATAAAGCTTTGTTCATTTTCCAAGATATTTTTATATTGAGGTAAGTAAAATGTTTCTTCTTTAAACTTGATAGCATGGACAAAAATTTGAAAAAAATATCTCACTTGGTTAAAATGAATGAAATCTGAATATATGTGTGGTTACCAATAAATTGCTATGTTTAAAACTTATAATATCTATAATAGTAGATACTAACTGTGGTCTTGATTATAACCTCTTCAAACCTGACATGTTTTAAATGAGGGGAGTGGGTAGTTTGATTTTTCAGTACTTACGTATTAGCTTCATTGCAACCAAATTGGCGCCACTTGAATCGCGTCATTTTCCACCAAAATATGACTGATTGGTATTTATTCATATAAAGCACTTTAAAATCTGTGTTGCTTTGAACCGGAACTGAACCAGAATCCAGAAAAGACTTCTATTTTGGTCAGAATGAAAAATGGAACTGAACTGGAAAGAAATATATTTGTTTATTTCGATTCGATATATCATCAGTCATTTTGTTACTTTCACCAAATTATATATATTTTTAATTTAATGTCAACCCTATAATTCTCATCATTACATGTACATTGCCCTTTTATTTCATGTTTTGATACTCACTGGCACTTTTCTGTTTCAGTTTCGCATGAAACTACTAGTAGAAGACAATAAACTGGTATAGATGTTTTTTTATGAAAATCATGAGTCTTCGCATTTCAGTATGCTATTATCAAGGATGTTTATTTGGACTTCTCAGAAGCAAACTTTGGACAAAGCAGAATCATGTAACTAGTTATCAAATACGATTTTATAATTGATAATAATGCCAATGTGTTCGCCGTTCTCTGCTCATTGCTCGTATGGTACATGTTAGTTAATAGTATCAATTCGCATGGTGTAGCAATTAAAAAAAAAAAATCTTCAAATGCTTGATAGAATTACACTTTATGTTGATGATAGAATATTTTTATTTGGCTTAACGAATAAACGAATAAGAATTCATATGCAATAAAAAATTATTTATTCGAAACTGAAGCGAAAACCATTGTTTTTCGTGGAACAAAAGCCGTAACTGAACCGAAATATTTCTTTAGTTGAAAAAGAAAAAAAAATATTGTTCGAATTCCTGGTTTTGATATCAAGATACGATTCACGTGGTTCCAGTTTTGCTGCGGTGACGTTAATACGTATGTAGTGATTTTTCTAATAGTTTACTCAAAAGTACAAATTCAAGGAAAAAAATTAAATTTGCATAAGTAGTTTTGTTACGCTGAGAGTTGCACTTATGTAAACATCTGGTCTTAAATGCAATAATAAGGAATTCCAACTTCATTTTCCAATTGCATTTATTTTAATAAATCTTCTTTAAAAATGGAAAAAATGCATAGCAATTAAGTTTTTACTCGAAATTTTCCAAAACAATTTTTTTGTATGCAAAGGTACAAAAATACAATTATAGTAAATAATTGTAGTAATAATTTAGTACACACATAAAACTAGATTTCTAGATTTGAAAACTTCATATCTACATTTTGAGGCAAATTTTTCTGTCTTAAATGGAATGAAAAATATCCGATTCTATCATAACAAACATCGGGAAAAGTTGCGATGCAGTTTTTACTTCACAGGTGTGTATTGCAATATCTGGTATTGTACTTCAGTAGTATCATTTACACACTCTTCAAATACATCAACCGCATCAGGAAAAACTACGTGTTCATAACTTTTTTAACTTGAATTATCAGAAATACAATCACTTTAGCTCAAAACTTCCTCTATTTCTTCCCAAATTAATTATTCCAAATCAGAAAAATAATAATAATTATAATAAGTCTCTTAAAATATGTGTTGTAAATAAATCAAATATCACATCAATCTGGAGTTAGCACGAAATATATATATAAGATAAAAACAAATTTTTATGTAAGTTTTATGTATTTCTAAATTTTTCTTAAATTGTTCCCTAGAATATATACATGATATATATACATTTATATTCTTACTTAAAATTTAGAGAATAATTACAAATCAACACACAAGACAAGCATGTCATAGTTAAAAAAAATAACTTCATATGCAATATTTCATTTTTAATGTCATTTGCTTCTTGAACCGAAAATCAACTGGAGGTAAATAAATGTGCACCTAAAAAGTCACATCTATGTAGAATACTAAAACTGTTAAAATTTGGATAATTATTTTATCTATCAAGTCTCGGAAATTATCTACATCAAATAAAAAATATGTATCTCAAAATTTTACAATTATGTACTAAAAAAATAGCATACTTTTTTTAGATTCTTGTCGAGTCACAATTGCTACTTTGTGTGTTGAAAACAAAAAGAAAAACTACAAATCCAGAAAGAAGTGCAAATATCATAATCTTGTAGTAAAACTGTAAAGCATGAACGTTTGTGAAAGATAAACTTCGATCTGAATTGATTGCTTTCATCCCTTAGTATGATACGAAGATAAACAGCAGTTACAAATGTGTGTACCTTGGTTCTGAAGAGGATAATGGATGACCTGAGAAGAGGAGCTGATGTACATATAAATCTGATGAGATTCAAATTCCTTACTTTAGCCTGTTGTTGAAATATGGGTGGTGGAGTGCCAGCTCACATTCAAACAACGTCATTTGAACAAATTGAAGTAATGTTCAAAATTATGAAAACCATCGGCAATAGTTCCCGTGTAAATACTCATGTGACGGATCTATACGCGTCTATTACTAACCCTTTGGAGACTCTTCTGGGGAAACATATTTACCAACCAACTTTTACCGAAGGTAAGAAAACGTGATTATATAAATTATGTTTATTATATAAATTCCGTATTCGCGAGTTTTGAGTGTTAGTTGGTGAGTGGAGGATCGTGAGCTTATTGAGTGCTAATCTAAGTTTAAAAAAATATCAATTGAAGAACTCCAAGAGAGGATCACTCGGATGTGATCAAATTCAGTTAACAATTAGAGTTCAAGGCCTCAACAATGGGACTTCGACTTCACAAGAAAACATGTATCGTGACCTTATTTAAATAGAAGTTAAGGAATAACTTATTAGAGCGCGGTGGAGTTGAAACTCAGCTTGTATAGGCTATCGTGGAATCAGTTGAGAGTCCGTAATATTATCCCCAGGTTAACGGGTCTCAGCTTCGCGCTGTGAATATTGATCAACATTCTTAATTGGATTATTATTGTGCTTGCTGGATATTTTGTGACAATAAAAATAATTAGAGTGAATCATGTCTACTGATTATTCAGTTCTTCCTACACATCTAACCGGGTCCGAGAGTAGACAAGGGGGATTAGAGGGAAGTAGGAACAGACACATATTACACTCATATTGCGACGTGAATAAACAATATATGTGAATCAACCTATCAGAATACACATACAGTGAAAATTCCTCACAATTTGGCTAAATTTTTTGATGCACGATTTTGCCTTTTGGAGGACCAGTAACATTTAAAATATAGAATGTTTTGTACGTGAAAGCCTTTCGCACATACATACATTTTGGTTCTTGAGATATTTAAAGCATACAAAACCTTTGATAGATTTTTGCTACTCAAGCATCTTCTTTTTAATTGTTTCTGAATCTACATAAAAGGAAATTTATGTTGATAAATTAACGACTTTTTAGAATAAATTGTTAATTACGTCAAAACTTGAATTTCATGCTGCTATTCTACTTTATTTCACAAAATCATTTACCTGCCTTTTTCAAAGCTTTCTTAGCTTAAGAAATTAAATATTCAAAAGAGAAAAAACACTTCATACATGCACATATTCCTTTCAGCTAAATGATTTAAGAAGCATTAAATTTTATGAATAAATACTTACCCTTAAGCTAATTCCAAGTTTCATTGTTTGGAGAGGCTACAAATCCATGTGTAAATTTATGTTCCCCGAGCGAAATTTTGCTTTCCAAAGAAACATTAATTATTAAACATTTTATTGGTGCTTTCGTACTTAAGGGTTTTCTTTGGAAATTATTTTCAGTTTTGAATGATTGCACTTACAGAAAAATATTTTCTTTATTAACAACTTAAGCATATGTTTATCGAATTATTAAGAAAGCTGAAAAATCATATTTTCATACAATATGGAGAGTTTAGTTTTTATATAAATAACAATTACAATTGCAAATATTATGCAGCATGTCAAAAATAATATATTGCCTTTAGTTTCATCCTTGTTCTCTCCCAAACATTCTTAATTAATATATGAATTAAAATTTTTTTGGCAATAGAACACTTAATTATTTACTTGCTTGCATTTACCACATAAATTTACATAAATTATTCTAATGATTTTTTTTCTATTTAATACTCAGATTTCCTAATTTTTTCAAAAAAATAATTACATAATGTTAATTTTTTCAATAATAAAGTAATTTTAATACTATAATATACAGATATAACAAAAAATATGCATGTTTTACTACATATTTATTTTATTAAAAAATATCAATTTAATTGAAAATGTACATATAATTCTGAATAGTTACAAAGTTATTCTGAATTGCATAAATTTTATAAATGTAACCAGTTTACAAAGTAACCAGGAAATGTAACGAGTTGACTAGGGGCTCAGACAATTAACTAAACAACAAGAGTTTTAACTGTTTAGGGTATTTCCAACACTATCTATTTAAGTCGATTCATACTCTTGCCCTCTTAACCTAAAAAACCTATAGATATTACATATATATATATACACTCTACAGCAAAAAAAGACGCGCCATGAACGAGTTTTTCGATAGAGGTAAAAATTAGTGAGTAGAAAGATTATGTACAAAATAAAAAAGGATTAAAAGTTCAAAAAAATTGAATGATTTGTTTCAGAGTTACATAGTTACAAAATAACAAGCTCAATAAGGTGTGGGGCCCACCTCTAGCCTGGATGCAAGCTTCCATATGACGGGGTACAGAGTGATAAAACCCACTGATGATCTCCTTCGGTATTTCTTGACAAATTTCTTCCAATAGTAGGGCGAGGTCATCAACATTCCCTGGTAGATGCAGTCGACTTCCTATCATATCTCAGCCATTCTCGATTGAAGAGAGATCTGACGATCTAGCAGGTCAAGGAAATGTTTGACAAGCTGTAAGACAGCTCATAGCAACACGTGCTGTAAGTGATCTGGCATTATCTTGCTGAAAAATAAAGCCGGGGTACTGCAAAAGCAACGGAATTGAAACAGTTTCACGAATGTCGTCGACGTACCGCTGTACTGGAAGTTTGCATCTAATGCCGACGAAGGGGGTCTGGCTGTTGAAAGAAATGACACCCCAGACCATAACACCTGGTTGAGGGCATGTGTGGCGGGAAATAGTGAAAGAAGGATCGGCACGCTGCCCTGAGCTCCAGACACGTCTTCGATGATCGTCAGGACACAGTTGGAAGCCGGATTCGTCGCTAAACACTATACGTCCCCAGTCAGCATGATTCCAACCTGTTCCAGCCAAGTACCACTGTATTATGGCTTGACAATGTGCATGCATGAGTGGCAGGTGGCGTAGCGGTCGTTACGAGCGTACATTTCACTCTATCAGCCGTCTGTGAATGGTCAGGATTGGCACTCGTAAGCGGATTCTTTGTTTGATGGTTGATAACGATTAATTAGGCCCTGTGAGAGCTGATCTGAAAATCAATCTGTTCTCTCGATCTGCTGTGGCCTTAGTTTGATCGCTACCATCATGAAGCTGAAATCTGTCACTGTCCATCCATTCTTGCCAGCTTCTTATAATGGCCGCATCGCTTCGACCCATATGAGGAGCGATTCTTTGATTTGTCCAATCTGCTTCTTTCATTTCAATGATTTGACCTCTTTCAAACTTTGACAGTTGTTTGTAATGAGCTCGAATCCTGCGGCGAGGCATTTTTTCAGTCGTTGAACGTTATCCTAAATTGCAATGCAACAGAAATTTTGACCATCAGATTGAGAATTACTACTTATACATACCTGCTGAGTGCGCAGATCCAATGCGTTGTAGCTCCCGCTATTCAATCATGGGGTACCAAATTTTAATCATTTGCATGTTCGATCCAAATGTCTTCATTACAATCGGGCAACTCCTTCTTGGTGCGTCTATTTTTGTTATATAATGTATGCATATATATACGAATGATAATTTTTGAGTCATTATCTAAACAATTTATTGTTTTAGTCATATAAAAGTATAATGCATTTAAACAAACAAAGAATACTGTATTGCTCTAAAGCTATAAATCATGTCCTACTAAGCCTATTATATATATATATACTATTTTAAATTACTATATTTTATTATGAATCGAGTTATACTATACATTTTAGACATTTATTAACATCATTTAGCGTCATTTATTTCTAAATTTAATTTTCTTTCAATTACCGACTACATTAATTGTGAATAATATTTTTCACATTTTAATAACTTAAATATTTTCTAAAATTATTTTAACTAATATTTAATAAAATTATTAAATTTTCACTTGAATATATTTATTAATTTTAATATTTTAAAGCAAATAAATTAAAAGTATTACATAATACATATTTATAATCAATAATTTAAATCATTTTTTTTTCTCGAATCTCTTGCGTTTCTGCCATCTATCCAAAAATTACAAATATATTCCTCTTGAAAACGGAATTTCTTTTTTTAAGCTCTCAAATAATGCGTAATAAATGTATTATTTACCTGGATAAAATATAACTTAGAAAATATATTACTGACAAATATAATAAACAGAGTGTGCAGAAAAAAATTCGCTCATTTAGCCATAGTTCCATTAATTTAAAGACATTAAGAAAATTACTTTTCATACATTTAGGCAAAACCAAACTTTTCTCACCGTACGATCGAGATTTATTGCAAACTTCTGCTGCAGAACACTTTGGAAAAGCGTTCTTTCCCCCCGTCCTTTACTTGTTTCCTCTTTACGCTGCCCACGACTGAGATTGATGTGTACTAGTGTCAAATGCATGTGACACCATCGTAAATGAAACGCTCCTTTGGGCCGTTTTTTAGTTATCTTTCCTTAACATTTTGTGCTAAATTCAATGCATAAGGAAATGGTTCCTCATTAAGAAACTACAAGACAATCTATTCACATACTAAATTGTAATAAAGTTATGAAAAATAAGAAAGTAAAAATAAATGATGGAAAATAAAAACGAGTATGTTTTGTGGGGGGCACTCGAGTTAAGCATCTTAACTGCTGCTGACGTATACTATATCGGTATCGCTCAACCAATGCTTAAGTGTACCGGACGTATATATGCGTCTTTCCTAAATACAATTCGTTTATTTGCATTTCTATCAATAAAACTGTTTCGAAGGATTTGTGATGCAATAATATGACCTCAAGAGTGTTTCTGAAGGATTTATATGCTTCAGATGAAATTTGCCAGTTTGTGTTTTTTCTCTCCCCTCTTCAATACACTGCATACGTACGCTGGTGTGAAAAAATAAAACGTTTATGGGACGTGAATCGTTTTTTCTTTTAATCTGCAGTTAAAGTGTTAAAGTAAGCTATCAATAGAATTATAATTAAACCATATTAACTTTAATCTCTTTAAGGATTTTCCAGCCTACCGATTTGCTTATTTTTTCAGTAACATGCACCAAGACAGTCGTGAAAGGTTTTGTTTTTCTTCTCGTCATAATAAGGATCTAAAAGAGAATCACAATACATAGATGGTGAATGGCAAGATGATATAAAGGGGACGTAATTTGAATGGAAAGAAAAGTAACTTAGATGAATTACCTTAGTTTAAAAATAGTTAACGCTCCGCTTATATAGCTCTGCACAAGCTCGATTTTTTCTGGGTATCTTGAGTTGTAAATTAATTTACGAAACGCTAAAATAAAATTAACAAGATTTGGGTCCTATTTAATGAGAGACAGAGCTTAACTAGAAAATAAATGAGTATGTGCAACGTATCTCGTTTATAAATATTTAAATTCATTAGTGGATAGAATATCCTCATTTATTTAACAGAAACTACTGTTTTTCTTTCAGTATTCATAACTTGTAGGTATTCTTTTTTTGTTCATTGTTTTCCAAATTTATTCGAAGAATGCTGCTTATAATAATAATATTTCTGATATAATATTTTTCGCATAAATTTGCTGTTTATTTTTATTTTAATGCATTATTAATTATGGCTTCTAGACTTTCGTTCATTTAATAGCGCAACGAAGATACTTATTTCTTCATAATATTAAATTAATTGATACAGAAATAAGCTAGAATAAATCCGTGTCTTTTGAGCATTTTTATTTAATAGGAATATTAGTTGTGTATTTTTCGATGAAATTAATAAATAGTTTGTTAAATTGTATAATTAAAAAGTAAACAGCGTTCATCTGCCTTAAGAGCATTATTTCGTGAGACGTAATTATTAATTTGCTCTTTCAATGCAATTTTATTTTAAGAAAGTTTCTATTTGATTTCCTACCAACGTATTTTTATTTTTTGATACGTTAAGAACACAACATTTTGATTAAATAATTATTTTGTCTTACTTATCATTATTGTGTCTTCCTGATTTTGTAGAGCTTTGGGACTATATACATGTATAAATGTTAAGAAGATTAGCTGCATTTCTTTTTACTCTGTCAACAATACTAATAATGCATTTCCAGCATTTACTTATTTGAAACACAAACTTGAGCAAGGGATACAACATATAATTACGTCAATTAATGTTATTTTTGATAAAAATATGTGATTTAATTTAAATGTTGATTAAAATAAAAGAAATAATCAGCTGATATGCCACGCTCACTTTGACAGATAGAAATGTAAATATTGGCTTTTTATATCTGGAAAGCTTTTCCAAAGCCATTATTGGTGTTATTTATTCATACACAGTTAACTGTAGAATAACTGGAAGTAGAACTATTCGAGTTTTTTACCTTTTTTGGAGCGCATATACGTTTAGCGTTTAGGCATTTTTGAGATTTCAATATTTAAAATTTTTTGAATTATTATAGGTCTTAAAAGTATAATTCTGCAATATTTAAGTTTTAATTCTTTTTTTGCCATAGCAAAACTATAATTAATTTATAACAACAAAAGTGGAAATTTAAAAAGTAAAAGAAACAATAGCTCATTGTATAAATATAACTGCATATTACACAAAAAAAAAAAAAAAAAAAAAAAAAAAAAAAAAAAAAAAAAAAAAAAAAAATAAACAATACAATAATTGTAAATATTAAAATGATAGCATCATTACACATAAACTAAATACATTAGAGATAGTTGTAGCAAATTTCATTCAAGCACTACTTAAAATTTCTACTCAAACTGTAGTTTCAACATGCATGCAATAACGTTTCTTTAAATATTTCAATTTTTAAAACTAATACAAATGTATCAATAATGTTGCTACAACTACATATAAAATTTGAAAGATTTCATGAATAGCACTTTATCAATAAATTTTATTAAGAGTCAAACAAATTAAGCGCAACATAAATATTTTAATTAATGATGTTCTTCAAATTTCATTCACTGAATCTTTTCAAACTAATTAAGAGCACTTTTACAAATTTTGAAATGTTACTGAAAGGAAATCATTTTTTAATTTTTCAATATATTTAAGCTTAGTTAAAATTAATTTACATAAATTTCTATTCATTATATTAGTTTTGAATTATGTCTGCAAATTTATAAGTATTTACTGTACTTTTTATATTGACTTTTTAGCAAATGCTTTGTTAATTAAGATTACTCTGTCTAATTATCCATCCAAGTTCTTCAATCATTGCATGCATATTTTAATTAACTGCAAATAAAAGGAATCAGTGCATTGTTTCCACTTGCATTTTAAAATTAGATATGGATGGTTTTCTTGCAGCGTAATCAAATAATTTAAAGTTCAAGTTTCTAAACTCTGATCTACTGAGTATTTTAGATAAATCAAAACTTTAAAATAACTTGAAATGGCTGAAATATATATTTAATTCAGAATACGTTTAGTGGAAGTTTTCTGTAATGTACCAAATCTTTTTAAGGTATTCGGCTACGTTCGGAATCAAGATTTTTGCAAAATCGTACAAACGCATGTTTTTTTTATGTCACTTAGATTAGAATACACTTATAAAGTATTTTTAAAAATATTATTACAACAAAAAATATTTAATTGCAATATTCTATCAAAAACTGAACTTAGAATTATCTTTTTCAAAACATTTTCTTCTCTTATGAAAAATGTTTCTATAATAATAAGATTTTGCTTAAATGCACCTAAGACTTCGCTAGAGAGCCTGAGTTGCGACTTTTGAAAAATTCACATGTTCAGAATTACAATCATTTGGAATAATTATTAGTGTTTTTCGGCTAAAATATCTCCACTCTAATGTATTAAATATGAGTAAATGCACTTCAAAATTATATATATTTCAAAAACTGTACTTCATACTCTGAACAGAGGTGTGAGCTATATATAAGCAAAATATTATTTCAGAAGCATTTTCCATAAAAGAAGAATATTTGTAATATAAATAATTCTATGTTAGTCTTTTGCCAAAATGTAGCATTTAAATCATTTTAATTGCAATAATGTTCTTAAAACAATTTCATCAGTGCATTTTAATCTAAGTGTGACCCTAAATATTAAAAACATTCGTTTGCAACTATTTAAAAAATCACGTTTCCGAACTTAGTGAGATACTTTAATATAACTGCTCTCACTCAATATTGTATGTAGGTGTACTGAGATTATTGAAGGAACCGGGACGTTATTCACCTTCGAAAAATCGATTCTTTTATTTTTATCTTAAAAAATAGTAAATTTAATGCTGATTCCAAAAAATGTATAACATGTATAGACTTAAAACTTAATACCGAGAAATTGCAGTTTTAAATTGTAAACAACAGCTCTGGCGGTTACAACAAATGTCTTTGTATCTGGAGAAAAGTATATCTAGAAACATTCCCTCACAGAACTTGTTTCTTGAGGGAATGTTTGTAGGTATTCTTGTCAAGATTAAAAACATAATTACAAACATATACACAATTTTTTAAACATGTATTTAGAGACTTATCTGCAAAGAACTTTTACTAAAATGTTTGCATGATCGTACCCAAAACACAAATGAAAGCTTAAATAACTGTGTACGGAATCAAGTTCCAAAAAACACAATTGTGAGCACACAAAAATTTTTCAAATTGTTGTAATGGACGCAGTGATATGCTTTAATGAAGAGGCACACTTAGGAACAAAATTATTAAGAGCACTAAAAATAAATCCTGGGATAAACACTTGTGAAGGCCTTCGAAAAATTGGCAAAGTTAGAAGCTGTGAAACCGAGATGACAGTTTAAAAAGCCAGCAAAGAGGCCAAGACTATTGAAAGACAAAATAAAAGGAAGAAGGATGCTTTAGAAGTGTTAATGCAAGATGAATACAAATCTGGAATATTTTAAATACCAAATTTTAGTACTGTACCATTTTATTTAGTTTTTTTTTATATTACTCAAAATGTGTTTTTCTAGTTTTTAGGTACATCCGTAGAAAAATCTATCTATTATATTTTAGTGAAATTTGGTATGAGCTTTTGTATAGTAATAATGTATTTAATACTACTAATTTAATTCCAGAAGTGCTAGTATTTTTTACTGCCAATTTTCTAAAAAAATTGACCATTTTTATCAAAATTTAAAAAAAAATTAAGATTAATTTTTTAAAAAAAATTTTAAGCATTGAAATATAAACAAAACTAGAGCATTCAAATAAAGGTACAATTTTGTAACTAAAACAGCATGATTTGTTGTTTTATATGTTATAAAAGGAAAACTACATGTACCTAATCAACACCATGTATACGAAAGCACCTTTTGAAGTATACTTTTTCAAATCCTTATATTTCTAAAAATATTGTACACCTTTAAAAATTTAATGTTATAGTGTTTTAAGAAAAGTTTGTAGAATGTGTGACACAATTTTTTTTGTTCATGGAGTCTTTTTTGTTTTTGAAAATAATGTTCCATCTAAAATCGAAATTTTGCTTGCTTTGCATCATTCAGAACGTCCCAATTCCCTTAAATACTATTACATGACACATTGATTAATGTGCTTTATTATAAAATTATTGTACTGTTATATTTTGAAACGGAGATATATATATAAAAAAATTAAAACACAAAATTTCCATTATCTGCTTGTATAAAGAGTTGTATTCAATGAGATACATATTGTAAGCAAAATATTATTCAATTGAGCGTTTGGAATTATGGCGCAAGAACGAATTCTGGCTAAACCATCTCAAACAGTTGTTAAAATATTAAAGGACATGATAAAATATTTACAGACATTGACATGAACATTTTCTTTAGAAGGTGAAACAAACATAAAAACCTAATTCTAACAAATGAAAGCATTGTCAAGTCAAAAAATACGAAAAAATAACAGATAAATTTAATAATAATAAATGAAATAAAAACATGTGATAAAATAATCCAAAGGGATTGAAAATTCAATTAATTTAAAGTTTATTCTGATAATGTTTCAGCGCTTTCAATTGTATCAAAAACTGTTGTAACTCTTAAATTGATAGTTACAAATAAATATATATATTTTCATACATTTTTATTTTAATAATTGTTATATAAATATATAGTTAAAAAGATTGGTTGTGTTGTAGTATATAAATGGCAAAATTATAAAAAAAACAGTACTTATGAAATGTGATTATAATATGGTGAGGTTTGATTTTTTATTGACGCTCTAAAGTCACGCGAGGGATATTGTTGATGTACCAAGTAATTTTTAATCTCGGTCAAGTCTTAAAAATGAAATCGGCATTTCCGCTCTCCATACTTTCACACTAGAAATGTGAGAAATTAAATTAGATTCATGACAAGATTTAGCACGCATTAGCCTTGCTGTAGGGTGGATCTTCCGTGATACCAGGAGTAGAACCCGCACTAAACCGTTAACAAAATGAATATTTAACTCCTGGGATATCAAAAAAATTTTTGGAAAATTTATTGCTCTCCACAATTGGTTAAATAATTATTTAAATTATGTCAGACAAAAATTGTCTACTAAATTCTAAAAATAATTTATCACTAAGGTGTTTTATTGATTATTTTTGACTTTTATTAACAGTTTTATTTTTCAGATATAAATATCACATTTTATATCTGTTAGCATGTATTAAATTTATATAAAAAGTTTATTTTTTATATTCAAAACAATATATAATTCTAAACTAATATTACAATAAATATATATATTTTCATACATTTTTTATTTTAATAATTTTTATTATATTAGTTGAAGATGGTTGTGTTTGTATATAAATGCAAATTATAAAAATAGTACTTATGGAATGTGATTACATATGGTGGTTTGATTTTTTTATTGACGCTCTAAGGCCACGCGAGGGATATTGTTGATGTACCTAGTAATTTTTAATCTCGGTCAAGTCTTAAAGATAAAATCGGCATTTTCGCTCTCCATACTTTCACACTAGAAATGTGAGAAATTAAATTAGATTCATGATAAGATTTAGCACGCATTAGCCTTGCTGTAGGGTGGGTCTTCCGTGATACCAGGAGTAGAACTCGCACTAAACCGTTTAGAAAATGAATATTTAACTCCTAGGATATCAAAAAAAATTTTGGAAAATTTATTGCTCTCGCCAATTAGTTAAATAATTATTTAAATTTTGTCAGACAAAAGTTGTCTACTAAATTCTAAAAATAATTTATCACTAATTTTATTGATATATTTACTTTTATACAGTTTTTTTTTTATTTTTTTTTTTTTTTTTTTTTTTTTTTTTATTTAATATAATATTCTATTTTTACACCCTCTTTGGAATGGATCACTTCCAATGGAATATTTGCTTCTACACATTCCCCCCGATGTAGATTTCTCAAATACAAAACCTTCGATTCTAAAAGGGTCTGGAGATCCCACTACAGACACCTTTCAATGCAAATGTGATATATTACCTATATGTCAATAATACACTGGTGTTCAAAATTTAGAAAATTTGCATATTTTGTCGAATTTTATGAAAAAGTTTGAACGAAATGTATCAATACTGTTTCTAAGCAAAGATGCATATCTTGTGTGTCGATTACATCAGCGTATACTGTGTTTGGGCAGAGCTAGTCCAGTAACATGAATTAAAAGTGCGTATACCAAAATCCGCATTTCGTTCAGGAGTACACTTCGCAGAATTTCTTGGGATTTTTTTGCAGCATTCTGTCAAATTAAAATTCATGCTGCAAAAAGCAGTGACCAATGTTTGGATGGAATGAAATGGCGAATTGTGGGTAGAGTGGAAGTAGGCAAGTTTCATATCCAGATTTGTAGGTAATTCAATTTAACACCCAGCGTCTCATTCGGATTACGGAAACAGTTCCAAGATACCCGATCCGTTAAGAGAAAGCCTAGGCAAGGTCATCCGATAGCCATGACGACCAGAGAAATTCGCCATTTGTCCATTATAGCTAGGAATAACAGGGATGCTGCAGCCTCTCGGCTCTTTCGGGAGTTGTATGCAGCCACAGAAACCCAAGTTTCAAGGGTAACTATTTACAGAAAACTTCATGAGAAAGGGATGTTTGTAAAAATACCAGTTGTTTGAGTCCCTCTCCATTCTTCCAAAAGGATGGTTTTTTTAACCTTTTATCTACTGACGATACATATTAGTAACACCCACTTTAAAATGACATAAAAATAATCATTTTTACAAATTTTCTGATGGAACTTAACATGAACACTCTTTTAATTCCATTCTTCAGGATATATAGCATCATGGGTTTTAGGGCGAGCAATTTAGCGGTAAAAGTGAACATTTTTAAAACTGAATTTGTGTTTTCAGCTGCCATTTTGACCAGATTGCCAAGATTGTCCTTTTTATTCCTAAAAAAGAAGTGAAACATTGTGCATTAATTTTACAGTAGAATAGCTTTTTGGAACTTAGAAATACCGACAGCACACTGGATGTTATAGAAAGAACTTATAATTTTTATCGTCCTGTAGTTTATTGTTGTTCTTTGTTATGTTGTAGCGTCATCACTATAGTAAAATAGAGTTATGCTTTTTTTGGCCTTTATTTTAGCTTAAATTATTTATTTTGTATTTATATCTTTTTGTCTTAAAGTTTACAAAAAATTGAGAAATTTAAATATGAATATTTTTTTGGTACACAATTACAGAAATATATATTCTTTATTCAAAAATTAACATTCTAATTTCTTTGTGTGTAACTGAGATTTAACAATATTGGGAGGTTTTAAAGGTGCTATAATTTTTTCCTTTCCTTGAAATTTCTGGAAAATAGACGTTTAGTCTTCAATATGCTTTGGATTTATTACATAGCCTTCAATCTGGAATGAGTGTGATGCACTAACAGACGATTCCTCAGATGAAGAAGTCCCGGCAAATAATCTTCTGGTCAGATTCTGAAGAAGACGATCAAGAGAATAAACAAGACCCAGTGTACCTTACTTCCTGTTTCGAAAATACAATATTTCCTACCCCCAGGATACACTGCTTTAAAAACATTTAAACGAAACCTCACTCAAAATGTACAAAGGGTAATGTATTTTTGTGAGTTAATGAAAAGAAAAACTATTTCTTTGAATATTATCAAATTAAATTTATCTGTAAAATATGTTTTATGTGTAAAAAAAGAAAATAAATTTTAAAAATTTCATAACTTTAAAAATAAATATTTTTTGACAAAATACTAGTTCTATCTGGTTATTTAGCATTTCTAAGAGTTAAAACTCGATTAAAAAGTTATACGGTCATTTTGCTTTATGAGAACACCTTAGCTCTCCGTGTACTTAGGGTGTTTCACAGTACCAATTAAATTCATTAGAGCTAACGAATTATATTACCCAAAGCTGAATATATTATTTATTCAGCTTTAATTTTCAATATTCCTTAAAAAATATTCCATGAAAAAATTGCTGTAAATCATAATTGGACAGATATAGAGCTTGGAGCATGGATCAGTGGACGACCATTCACTTGACTGATGAATCCTGGTTCAGGTTTACTAGTGATTATAACCGTACTTTCTTACGGAGAGAACCAAAGACCCACTACCTGCTCTCCAATGTCCGAGAAATCACCATTATGATACCTGAGGCTTAATGGTCTGGGAAAGCATCACGTTGGTTGGCCGCACGCCTCCATGTCTTTGAAAGAGCCTTCACATTGTTGTGATGTATAGGGATAAAATCTCGGAGTCCTATTTTTACATTTTCAAGGATGAATTTGGCCTTGATTTTATTTTAATGGATGACAACCACCATATAGAGCTCATCTGGTCGACGAATGTCTAGAAAGGGAAGATATTCTCTGGATGGATTGGCCAGTCATATCTCCAGACCTCAACCCTGTAGATCATGCTAAAGATGGTCTAGAGAGTGCAACTGCAACTCGCAACCTTCTTCTGGGAGCCATCTAAGGCCTCAAAATAGAATTTCTGCCCAATTGGGTAAAATTTCCATTGGAACTCATAAATCCCCTTATTTTTAGTACAAAATTACGGGACGAGAACTGTATATCTGAAAGAGGGGACCATGTCTTCTGATGAACCATTTTTTTTGTTCTATTCTGCAACTGTCATTTCATATCTTCCGACTCCGACGAGTGTTTCGCACAGTCATGCATGGGTTTTATAACTGCTGAATGGTTGCTTTTTGCATTATATCAGCCCTATGTACATACCGAATTTCGTTAAAATATGTATAGTAGTTAGAGATAATCGACAAATTCTGAAAATTATCTTAATTTTGAAGACACGTGTATTAATAAATCTACCTTTATAAAGTCAGATAGTACTCCAGCAAGAAAGGAAATATGATTAAGTGACTTCTTTTCCTGACCCTCAATGCTTGAACTAATTTGCCCTTGAATTAATTTCGAACCTCTGGAACCTTGATATATTAGTTCTTCCTCTGCATTGCCTTAAAAAGTTGTATAGTCTTTCTTGAGATGTCCCGATTTTACCAATCAATAACAAGAAAAATATTTCCTCTCGGCTGGGAAAGCTTTTTTTTAGTTATTTCAGAAACACTATAGTTGATACCTTATCTTTGCATTTCATTGAACTCTAGAAATGAAAAACATTGAATTAATGTTCTTGAAATTTTGCTTTCGTAGTTTTCATGAAGTCTTAACTTGTCTCAATTTCAAATGTTTATTAATATGAATTAATTATGTAATCTAACACAGATAAGTGAGAGTAAGTAAACAAAATTTTTATGTTTTATAAATAAAGAAAACAGACACGTTATATATTTAAATTTGTCAGAAAGTATATCTAAGGTACTTGAAGAAAAATAAATGATGCTATAACATTTAAAAAATTTTATTAAGGGTAACGACAATTAAATTTAATGATTTAAAAAAACTATTCATATCAAAGGCACAAAATCTTTATAATCGCAGGAAGCACTAGAATGTGAACGGAAATCCCTTCTTATTCTGAAGTTACGTCTGATCGTTGCCTTAGAGGTAGCATGCCTGCATCGTAGTCCAAAGTAGCGGGTTCGATCCCGACTGGAATTTATTGATTTTATGGAAGTGGAAATCGTAGACACACACAAGACATATGATTACGAAACATATAAAAGATTCCTTGAGTATCAATTTCGTTCTGGTGTACTTACATCGATATTAAGCATCCGACGAGAACAAGAATTAAAATTAATTCAATCGTCTAAATTTCAAACCACATGAAATAGCTTTCAAATTTGGGAACCTGTCGTGTCTTCAAAGGCTTAGTGGTTAATATGCAGCCCATTAGGAAAAAAAACTCTGAGGTTTTCCCCATCCTTTGAGAGAGTATTTATTTTCTTATCTTACAATATTACTAAAATAAATTGAATTTGATATAATTCGTGTGGCGGTGTTAACACGTTTGTGTGTGTATGTTTGCATTTTAATATGATTTAGCAATAATTGTCTTGAGTTGTATTTTTTTTATCATTTTGTATTTAATTAATGTTTAAAAATTATTATTTTTATTGATGTATTTTGTTTATTGTTTTGTTAAATTTTTAATTAATTGTTAGAATTTATTCCTATTTCCAAAACTGGAAAAAAGGTATTCATGTATTTAATTTCATTTTATGAAGGCAAGTAACTTTAGAAAATAAATTTTATACATTTGATTGACGCGTATTATCATCATGTTTTGGTCAGGAAAAAGTCAGGTAATTTAGAATATCACATATTTGGTTCAGAAATTTAGTGTGTTGTAGCATTTTTGAGACTGTTTCGCTGAGCTTCTAAATGCTTCCAATTCATAGAATGTATTTGAGCACATTAAAAATAATGTCAGTTTATTACTGTAACATTTTCTTATATTTCTATATATTTATTTTTAAACTTTTTTTAAGTGTTTTCTCATATATATACTTTGAAACAATCAGTATTATAATCATGTTTCTGGAGAAAAAAGCATTCGTTTCTTCAGAAACACCCATTAAAACAAAAATAAAACTAAAACACATAATATATGTTTATTTTTTAAATTCATTGTTTAGAAGTATAAATATACTAAATGGTATTTAATATTTAGCATAATTAGTTAAAAACCCAATTATCATTTACAAATTTACATCATGTAATTTTAGGTTGCATTTTTGTTTACAGACGTGTAGTAGAGTACACATTATGTGCGATAACTACAAAATCATTAAATTGAAATTATACACAAATTTTATAACATGTTTGAATTTAAATAATGTTGATATTCGAAATGAAACATGGCCATAAGTTGAGGAAACTTTCTATTCTGTATCTCCCATTTGTTAAGCTGTAATTAAAATATGCCACACGTGCTTAATAATCAAACATGTAACAAATGCAATTTTGTACGATTCATTTCGGGAAAATATTGCTCCAAGATTGGTAAATTAAAATCTCTCTTGACAATTTAAACTTAATTAACGCAGAATTAACCTGGAAAATCGAAACTTCACATTTGATTCTTAAGGAAAGACTTTTAGAACTGATGCTATATATCCCTCTTCTTAATTAAGACATTCGTTTCCCTAGATAATCTAGTACCCTTAAAGCGTTCTCGCTGTGATTTCTAGAGTTTCTTCTTGAAATTGGTTGATTTATATTTCAAATTATAATTAATGAGCTGTTTCTGGAAAGAGAATTGTAGCTATCATAAACTGGTAAGAATATATATTTATGTAATGATATCATTGGAACGAACAAAATGTACCATGATCAATGAGACGTAAGCTGTAACATAAGAAAATAGGTTTTGTCTACATTCTGTTTCCGCAAAAAATTGGTATCAAATGGTGGAAATTCCAATCTAAAAATAAATTATTTAGGTCTAGTTAACAGAAAATATTTTAATTTATCCAATAATAATATCACGGGCAATTTTCTTTTTTCTCAATTATGATTCCCAAAATACGTAGCTAGCCATTAAAATTGCAACACCATGAAGAAATGCAAATAAAAGAGATTTTTTTTGCGTAAACAGAATGACATAAAGACAAAATGATTAAATTTTCAAGCAGTTTGGAGATTAACAGTGTGAAAACTATCCTTACTCTGTAAGACATAAAGTCCAAACTGGTCTCGGATGACATACACGAGTTACACATTTTACGCTGCTTCCAGTCTCTATATATATATATATATATGCCACACTTTTTCAACCATATTAGCTTTAGAGAAGTGGCGATCAACAGTCTCCCAGCAACTTATGACCTTATATTTTTAACGGGTAACAGATGTACAGACTGTGCAAACTAGATTAACAATATAATACCTTGTGAATCGAGAAATATCAGAACACGACATGCAATATGTGGTCTTATATTGTTTTTTAGTAGAGGACGTTTGGTAGGCCTCGATGAAGGACATAACTTCTTTACGTAAAATGTCAGAAATGTTTTGATCTGTTTTTAAACTAACTTCAATCCGAACTAGAGATGTGCTTCTCGTGCACCTAATGGTTGCCCAAACCATTACATCAGATGCAGAGTCCCTGTGCCGATATTGAATCCAAACAGGTGACGAGTGGGTTCTTCGGACCTCCGAGACACGTATACAATCATCAGAATACTGAACGCAGAACATGAACTGGTCTCAAAAGATGAAATTGTGACATTCATGTATCCTGTCTTGTCGTCTCTCTGTATGTTGTACATTCGAGAGAAGCCGAAGTAACGGTCGTTATGCAGACAGTTCCCGCTGCTGCAAATGTAGTCGCACCATACGAGCGGATACTGTGGTTTCTGCAGATATACCAATTTCCTGACTAATGGTCCACAGTGTGGTTTTGTGGGGCCATCCACATAATACGTCTGCCCACTCGGTTAGCAGTCATGGGAGGTTATGAAGATCCTGCAGATCGTTCAGATAATTCTCAGCAACCCATTTATTCCATACTTTCATGACAGTTGTTGGATTTCGACAGTGCGATGGGTGATATCACGGAACGAAAATCCACACTCTCGATTAGCAAAGATGCTACCTTTATCGAATTCCTGCACTTGCTGGTAAACATTGCTTTTTCAATTGAGGCATAACACTGCAATTTGAGCAAACTTTGACCTCACAGATCATTTTTTGAATGAAAAATCAATCTCCTACAGAACTTTTCTTTTATGAAAATCTTCAGCTGTCATTTCTCATTTTTGCGTCATCTAATTGTGGTGACATACTAATTATTTGCACACACATATCGTAACCTCTTCTTCCTTTCATGTGATTTTGATGTTTGTCAGATCATTCATTTTAAGTGGGGTAATTTTAATGACCAGCAGTGTATTTTATATTAAATACCTTTTCTTTCTATTATTTTCTCAATAAATTAAATTTAAAAAAAAACTCGTATTAAATTAAGATGATTCATGCGTAACTGTAGTAAATACTCTCAAGAGCCAAAACATTATGGCCTCCACTTCATTTTGCAATTAACTCGCCTGGATGACGTGGAAGGCACGTGATCAGGTGGAAGTGGTATTTAACTGCTACTGGAAAGTCTGAAGAATCATTCTTTCACTTACTCCTGTGTGTGATGGGAAATGCTGCGGAACTAAGTGACTTTGACAGAGGGCATATTGTTACGGCTCGAAGGCTCGAAACAAGTATTTTCGAAACTGCATGACTCGTGGGTTGTTCGCGATCTACGGTTGTTAGTACTTATGAAAAGTGGATGAATGAAGGTGAAACCAGCAGTAGACGATATGGTGTTGAACATCCACACACTATCAAAAAAAGATCGTCGGAGACTGTCCCGCATGGTGAAGCAAAACCGGAGCCAGACAGTGGCTCAGCTGACAGGTCAATAAAATGCAGGGCAAAGTACACTGCTGGCCACCGTAAATGCAACACCCTGAAGGAAGCATGCAAATAACATGAAATTTACAACATGCATTAGCAGAGGTTAGTTATGCAAATGATTAGAATTTTAGCGCAGACACACATCACGCACGCCTGTGGCGCCACCTCAAAGCGCTATTTAAGGCTTGGAGAATTCGACGATTTCAAGTTCGGCAATTGAGTTTTTCTTGTGGTTGTTTTCAAAAAACGATCAGTTAAGTCTCTTAGAAAACAGCGATTAGCTTTTGATCAAGTATGCGAGTTCGACAGAGGAAGAATAGTGACCTACCGATATTGCGGATTGTCTTTCAGGGAAATCGGCAGTCGTGTTGGACGAAACCAAACAACTGTAATGCGGATATGTGACCGTTGGATACAGAAGGGTACGACGGACCGACGCGGTCGTTCGCATCCACCTCAGTGCACCACCTCACGTGAGAACAGGCAAATTGTGCGCATGACAGTGACGGATCGCTCAGTCACATCACGAACCATAGCACAGCACATTGAGTCTGTAACGCATCATTTAGTGTCTGCGCGTACCATTTGACGTCGTATACAGCAGAGTGGTCTGTCCACAAGACGTCCATTGCTTGGTCTACTCTTGACGCGGAACCACAGACGTCTCCGCCACCAATGGTGCGAAGAAAGAAGGATGTGGGCGGCAGAATGGAATGAAGTTGTCTTTACTGACGAGTCACGAATCTGTCTGCAACACCGCGATGTTCAGATTCGAGTCTGGAGACACCGTGGAGAGAGGATGCTGAAAAATATGCACCGCCTACTGGTCCTGCACCGGGTATTACGGATGGGGTGGTATTGGATATAACTCTCGCACTCCTCTGGTGCGCATTGCCGGTACTTTAAACAGTCATCGCTACATCTCCGAGGTGTTGGAGCCAGTTGTCCTTCCTTACCTTCAGAGCTTGGCCACAGCCATATTTCAACAGGATAATGCGCGACCACACGTGACACGCATTGTCCAAAGGTTCTTCGTCAATCACCAGATTGAATTGCTTCCCTGGCCGGCTCGCTCTCCGGATCTTTCGCCGATAGAAAACATGTCGTCCATGGTTGCTCAACGATTGACCCAGATTACACCCCCAGCTGCCACACTAGATCAAATTTGGCAAAGTGTGGTAGCTGTTTGGTCTGCTGTTCCCCAAGAACACATTCAAAGTCTCTTTGAATCAATGCCGAGGTTTGTGGTAGCGGTGATCTCCAACAATGGCGGTTACTCTGGCTACTAATTCTGGCAGGAACCACACTTTACAGAAGTCTAATAATTTAATCATTTGATACTTAGTCAACTTGTTATCTCTTGTCTTTCTTGGTGTTGCATTTACGGTTACCAGCAGTGTATAATAGTGCAGGGAATGAATGCTACAGGGTATCTGAACATCATTGCGGACCAGTTGTACCCTTACATGGTCTCTGTTTTTCCAGCTGGAAATGGAATGTTCCAACAGGATTACTCCCTGTGTCACAAAGCTAAAACTGTGTTGCAGTGGTTCCAGGAACATGATGCTGAATTTCAGTTGATGTCCTGGCCACCTAACTCACCTGATCTCAATCCGATGGAACATATTTGGGATGCTATCTGACGTCAGCTTAGAGTTCAAAGACCACCAATTCGCAATATCTCGGATTCGCGAGACCGTTGCTTAAACATCTGGCACAATCTGTCTCCGGGCCATCTACCAAGGATCTTTGGCATCCATGCCAAGGCGGGTTGAAACAGTGTAGCGCGCCAAAGGTGGGCCAACTCGTTATTTACAGGTGGTCATTATGTTTTGGCTCTTGAGTATATGTTTTGTTAATTAAATAAAATAAATCTAAATATACTAACACAAAGGAAGTGTTCAATAATTCTGGATTGAGGTGAAATTCTGGATTACACTCTCTGTTTGATCATAATTATAACAATGATCAGGGTAGAGGTAAGGCTGCATCAGAGGTTCGCTGCTCAAGAGTTACTGCGATGAATAGCTCAAATAATTTTAATTATATACGCATACTATTTCAGCACATTCACAAATACGAAAACTTACAATACACAATACAACAAAGATATAACTCGGACTGACATTAATATGTCTGTTATGGTTCGAGGTTGCGGGCCAACTGCTGAAGTGTCTACAATTCAACTAGAGGGCGCTTTATTGTCCTTCCTTGTAGCATACATTACAAGCAAAACGCTTTGATTACAATGGTACTGATATTTTATTTTAAAGTAGTTTAAACATATCCTAAAACGTAAATTATAACAAATGTCTCTGCAATTATCCTATAAAAAATTAGTATATGTTAGGCAGACCTTAATGAGAAAAAGCTAACCATAATCGTTCGTTTAAAAATAAAAATATCTGAGGGAAAATAATATTTTTCTTTTTAAAATAAATGAGAGGTTATAAATTTATTTATAATATTTCATATGAATTTTAATGAAAAATGAAAATAACAAACCAGTAAAATTGAACGTGAACCTTTTTTAGAATATATTATGATTTTTTAAACTTTCATAATGACATTTTTTATCGTTTTTAGCTATTCACATTGTAAGTTTTGCATAAAATCATTTTTGCTCATAATTAATTACTGTCTGGGTAATTCAGTATTCTTTTTTGTTTTGAATTTGACAATAAGAAAATAAAAATAATGTAGAAGAGCATGACTTAGTATAATGCATCTATATATTTTGTTTTATTATTTCACAATCGATAAACATCCTCACAAAAGTGCTTTCCCTCTTCAGAAACATAAAACATACAATATTTTTTAATTGAATTATAATTATCATTGACGTATTTTCTAATTTTTCGTTCCCGGATGTAGTCAAATAGTGAAATTTTATTAATAAAATATGACACAAAAAGACATTAAACAGTTTAATAATTCGCTATGCAGAACAATGGAATGGATGACAACATTATTATTGTTAATATGATTTATCTCGCATTTGTGATCAGTGAGTTTTTATCAAAATCTTTGCTACTATTATATTTTCTTTTACTAATACATTTCTTGCATTTTATGTTGTGTATTAACCCATTCAGGGTGGGGTGTAAAGCCTAAGTTAGCCCTGTTAAGCCTAACTTTATTTAAAAATTTACAGAAAATCATTACTGTAATAAAATACACCAAAATTTATACTTAATAATCATTAAAAATTTCGTACTTCAAAATTTAGATTACAGTGGTTTGATCATGGTCCTAGAACGGGGAAAGCACGTGATCACATATATGTGATTATGGCCCTGAACAGGTTAATATGTATTAATTAGTATCACAATGTTATTCGTTAAGCACATTCGTCGAAATGCAAATCGCATGCAATAAAGTGCCATTTTTTCTCAAGTTAGATTGACTATCATCCTATTTTTATTTATACACTGAAGTCCCAAGCTTAGGGAAATTTAAAAACTAAATTTTGGCTGAAAGTTACATTAATGCTTCTCTAATAGAGTTACCTAAACGCTTCCAGTTTAATTCCGTTCATATTGAATAAGTAATACACTGTCTACCAAGAATTGATTGAACACTTAGGATAGATAAAAAATATGTTTAATCCCAATCAATACTTGATGGAGTCACTACGAGCGGTAATTATAGTAATAATTCTCTGTAGCATAATTCTCATCAATTGTTGTAGATGTATGATAGCAACCGATATTTCCTTTACTAGTCTTGGGGAATACGGATCAGTTGACGCACCGATTTTGACGGTGGGAAACAACCCCTCAGTTGCAGTTCTTGCTTCTCCAATATTCTCTCTGTTAGGTTAAATCCTCGCCTCTGCTCCAGCTAGTTCAGTCACTGATTGTCAGTGTCATCGTACCGAGACCTGGTAGACTTTACAACTAGATAGCAGTTGTTAACGTCCTCGAAATAACAATGTCCCACCACATATAACTGCCACAACATTGGAAGCACATGATCATTCAGAACGGTGCAATAGATCTTAGGTTTGAGTGTGTAGCAACGAAGTGTCGAAGTACAAAGACAAATTTCCCACAGCATAACATACCATCCACAAAACATCATTGTAGGAACTACTCATTTAACCAGGATGCGTTCTCCAAGTACAGGTCAAATTCAGATTATCTTCCTATTGATTTTCACATAAGCCAGAGCCAATTTACAGTACATAATCTCATTGGCAATGTCATGTACGTTAAAACCATTTCTATATATATTAGTCGAATATTAACCTTTTTTGAAATTTGAGATCTCCTAACTGCGTGACATCTTTAATTCAAATGACGTTATATCCCACATATCACTACAAATGGCTGAGGGAGTACGTATCGCAAGACATAAAATATTGCCTCATTTGCATAGGTATGGGTGTCTACAATTGCTTTCTTATAGATAGTGTACATGTTTAATTAAAATCTAAATGTCACTTACATTGTTTATATAATATGTGTTAAATTAGCTTCAGTTATTTCTAATGTATTTCATCTTTAAAATATTTGACAATCTTTTAGAAAGGAGTATTTAATTAATTCCATTTTTACTTTTGTATTTTTTGTTAACTCACTTCTTGCTGTTTAAGATTTATTTCATCTCCTTAAGCTGATCATCAGCAAAAAAATATGTTTTGTAATAACCCCTTTTGATTTGATATAACTTTTGTAATTATATAGACGTCTCTTGAGATACAGAAAAAATGCTTAAAGTGTAAAACATTTTTTAAAAAAAAATAAGCTTTGTAATACTCGAGATATTCTAATAAGGTATTCAGAATAAAACTGTTAATTCTTAACTGTTTGGTATTCTGTAGTTTTACCCATTATAAAGCTTTTTATCATTAAAAGACGCCATAGTCTTCCGAAAACTTGGTTTTTTAGTGTAATGAAAAATAAAGGCGGTTGGGATACTCTTATAATTCAAATGCAACTTTTAGTATTGGTCAACATATGACATGGATTTTGTTAATCCCTTAATTGTCCTTTAGAAGTTACAGGATTCGCTCCCCAGTGCCACCGTTTTTCTAAAAGGCGTGCGTATGCGGTGTATTGAGGGGAAAAGAAAAGGCAGAAATAAAAAAAAAAGCTGAAATAAGTAGATCCTTTGCAAACTCTGTCAAGATCATTTTATTACATTCCAAATCCTTCGGAACAGTTTTACTGATAGCTGCACAAACAAAAGAATCTTATTTCGGAAGAACGGATATATACGTTCCGGTTGAGCGAGACGAATAAACACGCTGGAGGCATTTAAGGGGTTCAAATAGAACTAAAAAAATTTAAAGAATTTTTTCATATAGCTAATTGCAATAATTGTTAAAATAATAAAATGGTTTACTTCAATTCGAAAAATAAAGTCATGAAAGTTTCATGAATAAAATAAATTAAATGATAAAAATCGAGATTTCTTTAAATTCTTATAATAGAGGTATAAAATAAAAACAATGAAATTACAAGGATGAAATAATTGTATAGACTCTAATGAGAACTCAGCTAAATACTTATAAAGGTGATCAGATCATAGATTGAAACGGAATCAGTATTTCACAAATATTTCTATTTCAAAAGTATTCAAATGAATGCATTCTTAAATATTTAAAATTAATTTTTTAAGCCCTGGATTAATTCAACTGCATTGGAGATCAGTTGTTGAAAGTGTATCATTTATTCTTATAAATAGAGCTACAACAAAATGAAATAAGTGGAAGTTTATAATTATCTAAGATGGAATTATTAAGAATTGTACATTTTCTGTTACATTTACCTTACCATATTTAATAAGCCCTTATACTCTATGGCAGTGCTTCTCAAACTTTCAATAATTGTAACCCAATTTCCAATCATAATTTTCATCGCACTCTCCTTTCCCCATACAATAACAATGTATTGAATGCAATAAAATGTATTTTGACGATAAAGCTGCAATAGACTATAATTATGAACGATACAAATTACCAACATATGTATATTAAATTTTATACATGACAAGTTCATAGGAGGCACTAGTAATTATTAAACTTGTTTTTAATTTAGAATTGTTAAAATAATTATCCAAAATAATCATTGTAAATGTGTATTTAATTTTCATTATGTTAGAATGTATTTCGTTTTGCTTCTTTCAGTAAATTAATATTTATTGTAAATTTTTTATTTTCGACTTTTAAATATGCTCGCGCCTTCCACAAGAATATCACGCCCCCCTAGGAAGGCACGCTCTACAGTTTGAGAAACGCTTCTACGATATAAGATTATAAATTCTAGAAATACTGAGTAATCTGTTGAAAGAAAATGCACATCTGTTTCTCAAACTTAATGTTTTAATTTCCCGCATTGTTTCGAAAGTTTTTACACTATAATCTTACACACTATGAAATTTTACTTCTATAAAAAGTTCCAAAAAATTTATCAGAACTAAGAGTTGCTATGCATCCCCACCCATAGAATCAAGAAAGAGTTCACGATCTGTCAATTTTCCTGAGTCCTGACCGGGTGAGTTTACCCTGTTGAATGAATTTAGGCCCTGACTTCAATTCTGATGATGCTTTTCGGTCAATTTCTGTGTAACGAAACTTTCTTCGCAACCCAAAAGCTTTGGTTTCCTTCAATCTGTCCAGCGTTTTCGAGGGACAAAGTCTTAATACTATATTGGATGTTATGAAGTCATTTGAAGATTGTGTATTCGAATTAACTGTGTAATCTACTTAACAATATTTAACATATAAAATATATCAAAAATATTTTATTTTATTTTCCGTTATAAACATCTTTTAAATCTATTTATATTACCCAACAGTCATTTCCCTGGTCTTAAATTCTTCGATTAAGCCAGCGTTTCTGAAAGTGTAGGTCTTGTCCTCTAGGTGTGATATCCCGATGTAGGGGAGCGAGCATATTGCAAGCAAAATATTTAAAATATGTATTAATTTACTGAAAGTAAACAAATTAAAATACATTCTGACATAATAAAAACTCAAGACATATTAACACTGATTAAAAATACACTGCTGGCCACACAAAATGCAACGCCAAAAAGGACCTCATATATCACAGCGAAATTTATTTGGCAGGTAACATGTTGTACAAAGATCAAACGATTAAAATTACAGCCTCTTGTGGCCTGTGGATGATGACAAAAGCAATAATTAGTGTAGCAGTCGTTGTTGGCTATATCCACTTCCCCTCGCCACGGCATATATTCAAAGAAGCTTTGGATGTATCCTAGGGGCAGCAGTCAATGCGGCTTCCACATACTGCCAAAGATGATCTGGTGCAGCAGCGGGTGGTGTATCCCAGGCCAATCATTGTGCAAGCATGGACCACACATTTTGGTTGGCGATAGATTGGGATAACAAGCAGGTCAAGGAAGCAATTCAATCTTATGGGTAAAGAAGATATCTTGAACATTGCGTGTCAAATGTAGTTACGCAGTATCCTGTTGGAATATGTCTGATGGCAAGCGCTGAATGTATAGAAGGAACACGGGTTCCAACACCTCAGGGATGTAGTGCTGACTGTTCAATGTACTGAGAATACATACTGGAAGGGTGTGGCAGTGTAATCATACCACCCCGAGCCCTGATACCGGGTGCAGGGTCAGTGTGGCATTGCATAAAGCAACAGTGCAGCAGCCTCTCACCACAATGTCTCTAAACTCATATCCGACAATCATGATGTTGCAGGCAGAAGCTGGATTCATAAGTAAACACAATGTCGTTGCATTCAATTGTCCATGTCCGCCGTTCCTCGTACCATTGGTTCCGCAAACGCCTGTTGTTTCCAGTCAAGAGTAAGAGAAGCATTGTATGTGAAACACAATTGATAAAATCAATTAGTTTACTCATATTTTGGAGAGCGATTTTTTTAAATATCCGTAATATGCATATAATTTGAATGTCTGTGATGTCTGTGAAACATTTCAAAACATGGCATCGATATTTATTCCAAACTTCTTCAAAGCATTTTTGGAAGGTGTTCATTTTCCACATTGTGCTTAAGGCTAACTGCCTGTGGATAAGATTGATGTGTACTGACGTCAAATGCATTTGACATTATTGCAAATTAAATGCTTCTTTAGTATATTCACCCTGTACATTTTATGTGAATAAATTTATACTTATGGTAAGGAGATTATACAAGTCTTAATGAAACTACACAACTTAGACATCACTTTCTAAAAGTCTTAAGAAAATGTAAGGGAAAGTTATTAAAATGTGTAGAAAAATGGAACATGCTAAACGCTGAAGGTAAATTAAGCTAGTAACAATTTCGTAATTAGGCTGTACTGTAATTAATCGTCTTTTTTATATTTATTTTTCTAAAATGATCCTTTGGTAATTACGGCAGGACAATATCATGAAAATTAGCTCTTGAAAGTTTAGTGATAACGAAAAAGAATCGATACATGTTAGCGTTTTAATAAACTACATACAATTTTAACTTAAATAGTTTTTAAGAGTAGTTCATTTTGCAGTTTAAAAATTATATCTTTGATATAAGAATCAGGAAATAAAATTCTTTTTGAAAACCTTTGGAGGCATAAGTTTATTTACAGAATGATAAAATTAAGGCAATGGTTTTTCTTTGGCTTATATTTCATCAAATTTCTATATAGTTAAGAAATAGCTGTGGAATTAAAACGTCATTTTCAGAGGGTTTTTTTTATTTATTGATTTGGAATTGCAACTGTTCTTTTTTGTTTAACAAGTAACTAAAAGGTCCTCTTTGTTCTTTATCTACATTACAACTATCTTGAATTTAACGATTTTCAAACGTTTTTTCTGTTTAATACTACTCTATTAGTAGCATGTTAAAATGTTAACGAAAAAGTGATATTCATCTATAATGTATTATTCATAATATATTGTGGAAGTATTCTATTTAATGACACTAATTCAATACAAATTTATTTGCCAATTTTTTTATAGGAGTTTACATTGGTTACTTCAATTCTTTAAAAAAAAATCAATTTTACCCATATGAGGACTTTATGTTTTAGCTATTTGTTTTAATTTAATTTTTATTTTAACTTAAAACCAATTAAAATCATATCCGAAGTTGGTATATCAATTTAAAACTGTATGCATAACCACCAATACTTTTATTTCAAAATATGTGAAGAATAGCGAACGAGAGCATTGCGAGACAAAGTTGCATAGAAATTAGAGAGAAGAATTCGCAAAATTTATTTTACACATATATTTCATGTATAGTAGTAAATATACCAGAAGCTATCAAGTAAACTGGATTTTGAGAGTCCACTTGTTGAAAGAGTGGGATTTCATGAAAATTGTAAAACGGCATAATGAGATGAGATTTAAATGTAGCACAAAGGAATTTAGTAGCAGTATGGCAAATAAATGTCGGTGGGAAATTTAAAATATCGCCATGTGCGAATACTGCAATTTTACAACAATGGATGAGGTACGACAGGTAAGCCGTAGTCATACGGGCTTCTCGCTGAAAGAAAATGTGTATACTGGAAAGTGCTTTACTAATGAATTGTTTCATCAATGTATGATTCTGCTATCTAAAATTTCCAAAAAGTTCGGTGCTTGAAGCGTTTGCGAAATATTCCCATCAGTAACCATTCACGTGAAATTGGTAACTTTATTATTAGGGATGCTACAAAAAGTTTGGCTAATCTAGATCCATTGTGCACAGATTTCCTCGAAGCTTTATACAAAGGTATTGCCAACTTGTCTTGGTCGGTGACAAGCTTGTCAATTGTAGCCTTTTCACGATATGAGTTCCAAAAACGTTTCCACGGAATATTTTGTGTGCAACGAGACCTACATTTAGATGATGTGGTAAACATATACATACATTCTTCGAATCTAGAGGTTCGGTGAGACTTTACTGGCACATTCATTATGAGCATTTTTCCAAAGTTATCAGCTCCGTACCCCAAAAGACGTGCTCCACAACTGACACGTATCGTTATTGAAACAATACGTGGATTTGGCTCTAAAAATGTAAGTTAATCAAAAATGTTTTCTTCCATTTTTTTTTTTTTGTAGATGTGCATTTTTTTAGACACATCCCGTAGTGTGAAATTATTGCTTTAGTTGTTTTGTTCTCATTTTACTAATCATGTACTGTTCAGCCACTTTTCATCACCCAGTTGGGTCTGGCAGATTTTCAGACTTCAATCCTTAAGATTTTTGAATTTGAGCTTCGTCAAAGTTTTGATTTACCTTGATCTTATCACATCACCTCCTGCCTTAAGGCATAATACTTGGGAGGCATTCCATGATATACACTATATTTAATTGTTATAAATGAGATTTTGCAATTCAGACGATGACAAACGATGATGAGAAACATATTGAATAATATTTGTCATAATAAGAGTTATAAAGTTTTAAACCGCTTATTATATTTATTACAAGCCTATTATAAGATATATGTTCGTTATATTTTGGAGCAATTGTTTTTCGTTAAAAAAAATTTTCGATTCTTTAGTTATACCATCCTCTAAAATGTGCGTGTATATTTTTTGCTACAAACTGTTTATAAATGCGTAGTTTTATTTAGAGGGTATATACGATATATCGTTTTTAAAATATATTGGTCTTTTATTAACTTATTGTACTATTATTTCATGTGACATCTTAGAAAAATATAATGCAGTTAATGAAAAAATTCTCACAATAAATATAAATTTATACGGAAAAAAACTTACATGGAAATTTAACTCTGATAAATGAAAACTTATTTAAGGAAAATTTAGAAGTATGAGTTATAAGTATATTTAAGATAATATTTGAATATATATATATATATATATATTATATAAATTAATATATATATATATATATATATATATTGATATAATATTTGAATATATATATATATATATATATATTGATATAATATTTGAATATATATATATATATATATATTGATATAATATTTGAAATTTGAAATTTTTTTATCAAACTAGGTGCTATTTTAGAAGTATTTAAAAATGATTGGATTGCACTTCATATTGCATAAATGAAGCATCAACGCACAAATTAGGACATATTTATTTTTAAATAGAAGTGACCTGCTAAGAGTGTACAAATTTATTCATTGAACATTGAATATAATAATAATTAAGAACCTGTCATTAGTTTAAAAACATTCAATAAATAATTAAATAAAATCTAAAACTAATTATTCTGGAAATGAATTTATTTAGAAACTGAGTTTATTACATCAAAGCCTTAGAAAAACTAAGAAATAAAGTTTTTAAAATGATATCTTATGGATTTCTTATTATATATGAGATTTTTTTTTCAAATTTCTTAGATTTATTTCAATTTATTATTGTTATACTGCAGATATAAAAAAGTATTATCTTATTTGATGAATAGTAAATATCATAAATAAATACGAAAAATATGTTAAACCTTTAATTATTCAGTGAAATTACTGTGGAGAAGTGTAGAAAACTAATTATGTATCATTTAATTAGTTTTCAAAACAATTCTTTACCATACATATATACATTTTGAACGATCACTAATTGCTACATCCGTAAAACAATCTCATTTAATTTCAAAGCAACTCGAGAAAGTATTATTGGAAAACACTTTTCGAAAGTTTATTAAAATGTTTTTATTTGTAAGGTTAAACTTAATTAGTGCAAATTTCACTTAGAAGTTCAATTTCACACATCTGGTACTGGTATATCTGGTATTCAAAGAAAATATTTTGGTGCTCCTGCTATACAATTTGTTATCTCTTTCTATTAAACATGTAATATACTCACATTGCACTGCGAAATATTATTTTTGATAAATTATCAGTTTCATCTCTCGAATAACAAATATTGAATCTTCATTAGGCAGTTTAATCCAATAACGATAGCTTATTGCATTTTTTATTTAGTTTTGGATTAATAATATACATCATTGAAATGTACTCGCAGATGTGAGGCCATAAGTATTAAATGAACTGGTCTTGTTCTATAGATTAGGTTTGTGTGTGTATCCTGTTTCGACTATATTTTTATATTCAGTGATATTATAGTATGGTATTCTTAGAGGTTATTTCTTGATATATATAATATAGTTTTTTGTTTTGGCATCTCACTCTCAATCTCCATCAATGTCTTATAGACTTCCATCAATACCTGTTATTATTAACGGATAACATGAAAAAAGTACGTATTATGCATTTTTTCTTTCCATCTGATAATATCATGATTAATTTTCTTTCTCCCAGATTAATGATCCATAACATTGTTCTAAAGGTAATACAATCGAAATAATAGTTTTTCACAATGATGTGAATGTTTTTGTAGAGACCTACTTTTCATGTAATAAAAGTAATACAAAGATAATTTTCTATATTGCTTATAATATATATAGAGAGAAATTGAATTTTCTATTTGTAAGAAGAATGTTGAATATAAATGACAGAGAGAGAAAATTTATATTTGGATAAGTAAATACTTTATTGCATTTGCTTTAAACATATTGTGTGAAAAAATAGGATTATTCAAATTCCCTTAGTGCCTTTTCCTTTAAAAAATATGTTCTTTAGATCAAACAAGTATCATTATTATTTATATTTATTCTTATTGAATGGAATAAAAAATAAAAAAAAAATTATTTTTGTTCAATATTGTTCTATTTTATGTTGAGAAATTTTATATCTAAACAGTTTCGTAAGGCAATGTGTTCTCGGAAGAAAAGTAGAAATACTAAAAATGAAATCCATTTAAAAGTAACCAAATTGTGTTGTAAAAATAAAAATCTATTTCTTTAAAATGGAAAATGTTATAAGTTTTTGCAAATGTGCATAATAATATTATCTTCATTTTTCTAATTGAATTAAAAAAAACTTAAACTATTTTTTTCTTTCAAAAAAGCTCAAAGTAAAAGCACAACTCTCCCCCCTCCCTCTAAAATCTGTTTTTAAAGATAACTTTATTAAGAACAAACAAATTATATTTATTTCGTCTTAAGTACTCTTTAAGTGATTTGCTTTCTAGAATGTCCCACTTTATGAAGCAATAAAACACTTATTATTGTTTCGTTTCATAATTTATAAATTTAAAAACTTATAAAAGATTTAAAACATGCTTAAAATATCTAACATAGGCTTTTATATTTATTAATACAATAGATCTTTTGACAGAACACTTCTTTTTTTTAAGTGTACAGAAAATATTGTAGTTACGGAAAGATAAATAATTAATAATGCTTAGTTATTTTTATCCTTCTCCCACCTTAGAGTGCTGTAAATGTGAGTTTCCAATAAATTGATCACTTATTTAACTATGTATATTTAGCTCAAATTTATAGCGGCTAAAATCCTTACATAAGCTGCTCACAATTTGAATTAATATTTTAAGTAGTTTGAGCGTGCACTGAACGAGCTACCGAAAGTCGAGCGGAATCAGTTTGTCGGAACGGTGTATGGACGCTGATAAATGTTTTCTTTCTGTATTTCATTTGCACGTATTTTTAATTCTTATAGTAAGATTAGTGTTTCTATGAGATGCAGTTTATTCATGAGAATGAAATGCTTCTCATTCTGGATTTTTTTGTGAAGATCGCGGGAATTTTTCCTTGAAGGTGGAAATTTAGATTTTTGAAAATTTTCGATAAGGAATTCGGATTGACAAGAAAAAATGTGCAATTTGTTGCTTGAGAAAAAAAGAAAATTGATAGATAATCCAAAAAATGTTTATGCATCTCTATCTCTATCGCAATATAAGACCACTGTACTGAATCATGCTTCTAATTGTTTGTGCATATAATAAACATTCAACCATTTGAAAAAAAGGAAAACATGAACATTTTTGAACGGGTGTGAGAGAGAAATTCTTTCAAGATACATGAAACATTATTTATAGCACACATATATAATGTACTTATATAAATAGTAAACATTTAGGGGGCTTGTGTTCCACAATTCTAAAATAAAAAACAGAGTGAAAACTTTAAAATTGATAATTAAAATAAAATTGTTTCATATTGTGTCATTCTGTTAAGTGTTATGCTTAGTTATATGCAACAAATAATATGTCCTTTTTTAAAGAATATTTTGGGCAAAAAAATTGACCGCGTAACTCTTTAACAGACCATTTATTTCTAGCAAAGGTATATTAAAATATTTGTGGAATTGAGATTGGTTTAAGAAGAGAAACTCATTTAGCTTATTAGATCAAATTAATTTGATTTTTAACACCACCTCTTTGATAGTAAGTATATTTACCACTGCCCATTGGGGCCTATTAAAATAGAAAATTAATGATTCTTATTTATTTTTTTTTGTTTTCTACGAGGGTTAGGGCATAAGTCTTGGCAACTATTTTTTTTCTTGTAGATATGTGAACGGATCACAAACGTATATGAATCGTATGAAAGTTCTGCAGAAGTGTGTGTATAGTGTGTATGCAGAACAACAGCTGTGATAGCTGGTAGTACTGCAGCGAGGGCTGTGAAATCAGTCAGTTGGTGAGTGTCGTGTGATATGGCAGTAACCCTTGTTGAGCAACGCTCTTGCATCAAAATAGCCGTTCTCCGAGGGAGAAATGAAATGGAATGTCCCAGTGGATTTGTGGAAGCCCTTGGGAAAAATGCTCTACCATACCGTACAGTAGCACGGTGGGTAGGAAAGTTTCAGCAAGGACGTGTGTCAACTAGTAATGAGCAACGTTCGGGTCGACTGCTCAGTGTGCGGACCGACTTGGCACATGCCATCATCGAACAATTCATGGATGAAGATAGATGTTGGACGCTACTGGAGTTAGAGAGGGCAAGTGACATCAAGAAACGCACAATAAACGCATCATCATGTCAACTTTATGTTGTCATTCTTTTGCACCGTGAAGGCCATATTGCCCTGTGTATACTGCCGTAATAAAATAGTGTGTTACGATATTTCAGTGCTATTTATTGTCCACACGTGTAGTTAACACCTTGTCCTTTCGTCTGTATGTGCCTCATTTTCCAACCGAACTGGTATCTTCAAGAAAAAAAAATATTTGCCATGCCTTTTGCCCCATCCCTCGCATTTATTAAATATATTTTGTAAATACAACAACCTGGAAAAAGAATTGTATGTTATATAAAGCTTTTTTTTTTGTATTCATAGATGACAAATTATAACATTATTTTTCATGAAATTTTCAGATCAATGAGGAAGTTTCTAATTCTAACACTATGTGGGGAAGGGGGTTGGTAACAATGTGTGTAAGAGTTTATAATTTTTCTAGTTTTCTGAAGTTATTAATGGATGACAGAACAAATGGAATATAATAAAATAACTTACTATGAACATTTAAAAATTAATGCAATCGATGGTAAGTATACTTACCACAGCCATAAAAAGGGTTAATGGGTTAAATCTAATAAAGGGTACGATGATACTAATCAACATAAAAGCCTTTAGAGCAAAGTTGGCTATTTTTTTTATTAATAATCGAATCTTATACTTGATAAGGCTTTGAAATTAAAGGAAAATATAACTAATAATTGCAAGATGATATGTAAAAATATAATCTATTTTCAATGTCAATCAATCGACCTAAATGGTTGATATTACTAATACTAATATCTTGAAAATGCATGGTATGTTATTGACATAAATATGTACAATAAATCGGCAAGAAATATCGTTTTACTTTTAAATTCCCTTACAAATTTCACATCTCCAAGCAACTGTGATAAATAACTTTTACTTTAAAACATTTTTTATTAAGGTTCTTAACGAAATGCATAATAAATTTCGTATTCATTTGGGTAAAATATGCCTTTAGATGCATTGCGGCTAAATATAATAAACGACCATTCTTCATTAATTTAGCCACACTTCCCTTAGCTAAGGAACATTAAGAAAATTGCTTTTCGAAAGCCTACGTTAAGACAAAATTCTCCGGCATGAATTCGTTATTTATTGCATGTTTCTGCATCATAACACTTTGGGAAAGCATTCTTTCCCTAACTTTTATTTATTTTCGGCTCAGGCTGCCTATGATTGAGATTGATACCTACTGGTGTCAAATGCACGCGACACCACTGTAAATGAAATTCTCTTTTAGGCCCGGTTTTTTAGGCGTCTTTCCGAATAATTTTGTGTTAAAAATACATACGGAAATTTCGATCTATCAGTATAGTTGTGAAACACTGCATTCATACATTAGTTTCCAATAGCATTATGAATAGAAGTAAAAATAATTGTAAAACTCAATCCACAACGCAAGCTCGTTATAATTTCATAGTTAAACTGTACTTCAATTAGCTTATTTTTCTTTTCACTGTGTTGCCTGCAAATATTTATACGAGCATCTACAATAACGCTGACTTGAGAATTAGCTTTATATATTTGTAATGGTGATGATTTTAGAAAAGAGAATCAATTCACGGTGAATAGTGGTTGGTTACATGAAATGAAATTTAAATTTTTGTTAAAATAAATCTTTCAAAATTGCTGTTTTCATGCTTTAAAAAGCTTTATTACTCCTATAATACGGATTTCATCAATAGCGCGATCATTTTTAAATGCATCTCAGTACGTGAATTATTTTATTTCATAATGAAAATAAAAGAAGAGGGTACACAGTTCATATATAAGCTTAATTAATATATAATATGAATCTTTATTAAAATAATTTATCGCAAATACAGTTCTTTTGATCCATAAATTCATTTCATAACAAATTGTCTGCAAACAGTAAAACATTCTTTTACGCTGAAAAATAAATTATATGATTGTGTTGTTAAAACCAACTCCCATTCATTAAAAATCGAACTGTAATATTTCATTTATTTTAATTAAGTTGGAATTATTAATGATATGATTAACCCTTGATTTATTTCACGATGCAAGGATGAAAAATGTTTTGTTATCTAAAATTTTGGAACTTCTTGTCTTAAATTTAAAGAAATGTGATAATTTCAATTCTAATTAATTTTTAAGCAATACGAACTAAAAAATTAATATAATAATTAAGAATATCAAGCAATATAAAGTTTAATTTCACACTAAAAACTTAAGAAGTTTAGTATTACTTTGAAAGTAAGATCGTCCACTTCAAAAAATTAATTAAATCTAATTTTTCTAAAGATAGAAGTAATATTTTAATTACATTCAATACTCTGTTACTAAAAATATAGTTGTTTTCTGTAAGGATACTAAATAGCATGCGTGTAACTTTTAGTTTGAGCACATCATACTACTCCTAGTTTTTAAGACCTTCAACAGTGTATTTACTTAAAAAACTTCTTATTTTATATTCATCTAATGTCAAATAACATATTTATTTCCTTTTTTGAAATATTAAGAACACGTACTGTTGTAAATAAAGTAATTTAAAATTAAGTAAATAATATCCAACATGCTTAACATGCTTAAACATTCAAATAGTTTTTGCTTTACGTAACAAGTAACTAAAGAATTTTAACAATAAATAATAAAAACTGAAAAAAACTTGGAAGTAACAATATTGGACAATATTTCTACTTTTTAAATTTAAAAAGTCGAAAAAGTTCTAAGAATAAGGAGTACATTATAATGATATTAGTAGAAAACATAACATATATAAATGATTTTAACTGATATTTTCATAGTTATTCATAAATATTTAAATTTTCAATACGTATATAGATACTAATTATAAAATTAGTCATGAAGATGTAAATGCTGATATTTATTTGAGATATTTCCGCTAGAAGTCTCATACTATTAAGTTGGTTGTAATTGTCTGATAGGAATAAAAAAAGTTTAAATAAATCGTACTGTAATTAACTCTTGCTCTCTGTTAATAGTTTTATTTCCAATAATTGACATTTTGAAACTCTTCTGGAAGGCAGTATTGTTCATTAAAGTTTGTTTTACTAAATACATGACTGTTATTTTATACGTCATAACAAACATATTTTTAATTTGCAATGTTTTTATTTACAGTATCAAAGCAAGTCCCAAGTTTTTTTTTTCCTTCACTATTTCATGCATCGTATCTTCAACTTTCTAGTATTTTAATCGTTAATAATCTTTCAGTTATAGTTTGAAAAAATACAAATTATTAATTGTTCATTCAAAATTTCTGTGAATTATTTGATGTAATAAATTACGTAGATTATTTAAATATTTCATACATAGAAGGGTCTAAATTTTAATTTAAAAATATATATTCCATAACACTTTCAGATAATAACGTTTAAGAACTTATACAATACAAATACATTTAATATAAAATAAATTATATAAATTACAAAAAAGCGAACCTTAAGATAAAGCTCGTTTATTAAAATTTTATGATTAAAGTGAAATTATCTTCGATGTCTTTATTTGACTTAAAATGTCTCACTTGAGAAATTATGAGGGCAGAATCGAGATAGTTTATTTTGCAAATTGAGAGTTGAATCGTGTGACAAAGTGAGCGTTGAATTGCCATTAAAGCTGGAGATGAAGCAAACATTTTTCTTCAAAATAAATCGTACATAATCATTAAGATTTAATTTTTTTAAAAAGAAAGGTAATCGAGAGAAAAATTACAATTATAAACCTTAAATAAATCCATTGGTTTTTTTTCAAGATTTCTTGAGAATTAAATTAATTTTATGAATTTTAAATTTAGAAGGAGACGTTATAATATTTAATATGAGTATTATTTGCCATACTTTTTCACATATTAAAAATGGTTGAATCAGCTCACTAGAAAGAATTCTAGAAGTTCTACAAAATAGAACCTGCTGAAAGTTTTGACTTACTTCTACAAATGAATTCGAAAATTATATGTTGAACCAGAACTTAACTCATTAAGCTGCCTATATATATCTACACACGACAATGATGATTGGGTATGATATCGGTATCGACGACTTTGTCAAAGTTTATGAGTTAAAACAAGTATTTTAACCTGGCAGCGGGTGAGCAAAGCACAGTCTCCCCACGGTCACGAAATGTTTAATTCCGGAAAAACTGTTTAATTCTTACCAATGTCCTTGTCAGTATCCTCCTATAAGACAGCCTTCATGGAAACTAACATGTATTTGCCACATATATCAAACTTTTTTGGGAATGGGGTGACTGAGTTTCCTGTGCGAGCACTTTTGCTCCAAAATATTTTCTATGAATAGATTACATTTTTTCCCTGAGAAATACTCGGTAGTTATGCGCACATCTGTGTTGCAGGACTTATTATGGCTTATAAATGCAAATAAACAGAATATGAAAAAGAAAGGACTATCTGCATTCTCTATTGGATGAAGTTGAAACTGATCAAGCAATGGAAGAACTTGAAATAATGGATATTAATCATGATAGCGAAAGTAAATTTCAGAAAGGCGATGAGCATGAAGCCTTTGTAGTTGAATAGAAATTTTTTTACAATCCTTCCTGAAAAGCTCCATCAAGAAAGATATGAACTTATAAGTTTCCACAAGGCAAACTGTGCCCTGTCAAAAAGACACAAGGAAGAAAAAGTTCAACATGCTATTTGTCGATCATCAAATGACAATAGAATGACAAATGACAATTACAATAACTTGAAAAAGTATGAGAGTTTTGCCATCAAATATATCATTCCTGTAAGGTTAGTGAAACGTGTCTGGGATTTGTGTCCTTTATTAAAGCCACGCACATTTGAAACCTTTTAGTTCAGTTTGATTGGATTTATTTCTCAAATTATAAAAGAAAAATTTAAAAGTCCTTAAAAGTAAGTAAGCAAATGTTCTCTTGGTTAAATTATTCGTTGTAATTATAATTTTTTCTTGTACAATAAAAATTATAAACAAGTTAAAAGTAAATGTTAATTAATTTAAAAAATAATTATAAAAAAAGAATTGGGGTGACACTGGCACCCCGAAAGACTACTAAAGTTTGTATCAAGTGCACACCTACCTCCGGGTTAAAATGAGAGGTGAATGTAATGTGTTTCACCCAAGCATCCTGAAGTGGTGGAAAGTACTATAAATAAAATGAATAAAACCGCAATTCGTTGTAGAACAGTGAGTGATACATTAACATCTCAATGATAAACATCTCCTCATATAAAGCTGCATGAGGGCTGTTGGCAGTAGACCTCGTACTTTTAAATCACGGTCAAGTGACAGGGACGACACCTGAGCTAGCATCTCACCTCCCCCTTTCTATTCCTCTTCTCACCAATGAGAGGACATTTAAGTCTCGACAGGTAAAAGGTGCAGCCACCCTTCCTCTACAAGGTCAGATACGCCAAACAAGTGAGTCAGTGACCTTGACCGCTAGACTACTGCGACAACAAGTTGTGCAACAGATAGCATCTAATTTGTTACATCTTGGGTCCGAAATTAGTGCTGTCGTCTGCCAGGTGTAGATGTTTAACTCCTGGAGTCTCTATTGCTATAAAAATATATTTTTCATTGCTTATTATTGCCTTCAGTGGTTTGCACAGTTGCGTCTGTATGAGTCTAGTAATAACCTCTCAAATTAAAGCAGCCATTTGTAAATAATTTGACCCTGTTTGACATTGTTTGTATTTGACCCTTTTTTCAGTTGTTTATTCATGTGTAAAGTACTGATTAAGCAGTAACATTATTATTTAAAATCCATCCAAAGGGAAAAAATTATAGCTAAATTGCTAGCTAATTTGCAAGATGACAGTTTCGCACTGAAACAAACGCTATGGCACAAGTTTAAATCCATTGGGAATGAAAACTAATTTGTTTTCAGACTTCCAATTAAGAAATTTACATGCGCAATTTCGTAACAAATTATATCTTGAGGGTGTTTGCAATTTTTGTTCATTATTTACTAATTATCTGTTTATAAAAGTGTATATTTAAGCACATACAACAACAATGCAGCAGAAAAAAACTCATTTGAAAGACCTAATTAAATTTAGTTAAATATTTTTAAATTATCACAATTTAAACTTAATATACTATTACGACTTTTATATACTATTAGCTACCCCTTTCTATATTTTATCAATATATGAAAAATTATTACTTTCTAAACTTTTATTTGTAACATACTACTCATTTTAAATTAACTTTATGTAAATTTATTAAACTTTGTTAATGAACAATTTATATTCCAATAGTTAATTTCATTCCTGCTTGCTAATTTGTAAGTAGAGACTCTATTTCCTCATTATCGGATTACTAAATATTTCACAACTTTTTTTTATTTTTAATTAATCAGTAAATCTGTGTTTTAATTTATGTATTTTAATTATTTGCGGGTAAAAGACAACTGCATGTAAATTTTAATCTGCAATTGCTTTTTTTAAATGTAATCGTAGCTTATTAGATTTTAAAGATACATAGCCAACAAACACCTCTTCTAGTTGTAAACCAATTTTAAATTAACTGAAATGCGACGAAACTCTATTAGTGTCATTTCTATAATTTAGAATACAAGTCTCAAAATATTCAGCAAATGATAAATAGAATAACTTATGAATTCACCTTGATGATTTCCTAATTAAGAATTTTAACTTTTCCACTGTGATATAACGATTACTGAGTGATGTTTATTTTTTCTGATTTAATCATATTCAAATTGTAATAGGTTTTTCTGCATATATTTGTAGATATATTTAGTTTATTGGTTTAACTTTTTTTAAATTCTTTGCTTAATGACTAAAATATTGCTGTGCTATTTTCGTATTTAGTTTTTTTGTGGAAAATATGTTAAGAAAATTATTAACTATGCTTATACAGGCCTTTATTCATAAATATGATTAGTATAAAAATTAAGAGATACATTTTATTTTGGTAATAATATCATCTATTTCAAGTTCTGGAATAAAATAATTATAAAAGAAGGATTATTTCTTGAAGCGAAATTAAACATTCATAAGGATAATTTTAAGAAATAACACTTATTTAGACCCATATTTTGTGATCTGTTAAATAAATATAATTTAAACATTAATGCCGTTTAAAAAATGAGAGCAATCATGTGCATACATTTTATGTGTTTTTATCTGATATTCTTTATATATTTAGTTGATTTGCTATTAAGAATATCTCATGGAAACTTTTTAACTTCACATAATTTCTTAAAATAAAGATATAAATACAAGCTTGTATTGATAGCACCATAAATTTCCTGATTAATGTTTCGCTTTCTTTGTTTCTGCGCATTCAGAAGGGTGACTTAATCTTATTGTAAACATTTAGAAAATAAGAACAATATAAAAGAGTGTACAAAATTAGGGTTAAATGATTATTTTATAAAATTATTATTTAAATAGGAATGTGAATCACTGAATTAATTTGTAAATCTAAAAAAAGTCATTTAATATGTGTGGGTTATGTTAACACTCATCCCAAATAAAAGTTGTGAATTTCCGAAAGCATCCTTATACTGAAAAGGAAAAAAAAATACTCAAATCAAAACAAATACTTCGAGCATATTTAGCCTCTTTAAATCTATAATAAATCTTAATAATTTTATCAATCAAAAATAATTACTTATTAATTTTAAAAAAATAATGTGGCTTAATTATTTTATTGTTTTTTTTAAATTAATTTTTGTTAAAATGCCTCAAAAACTGCAGCTTTTTAAATTAAATTAGAGTTAAAAAAAGTCTTGTGAAAAATGTAATTACACCAAAACATAACTATATAAATCAAATATATAACCTTATATATTACAAATGTTTTCATTTGAGACATATTTTTATAAAAGGCACAATTTACGTATTTCCTTACATTCCAGCAATTAAACCAACACTATTTTTTTGTTTCAGTTTAGCTTTATTTTTTATGAAAATAACCAATCTGTAATAAATAAAAATTTTGCTTAAGATGTTAACTTACGTAAAAAGAAATACACTATTATTTTGAAACAATACTCATTTTGTTACTTATACGTGTATCTCTCTAGTAAATTTAATTTCATTAAAAACAAAAAATTCCTTCAAGAAGCAATTTAACATTTAATAAAAAACCAAACTATACACGATTTGAGCTAATTTTTCTTAAAATTCTGTTCAAAGATAATGAGAAGTAATTAAAATGCAGTGAATGCTTAAATTTCATAAAAACTCAGAAAACCCATTGTCTTGCTTTTGAAGGTAGCTAAAAATCTTCTTATCTTCATTTCTTCGTGGTACTTTTTTTAAAATTCAAACATGTTAAAAATTCTTCTAACGTGAAAGCATTTTCTAAATCTTATATTTCTTAAGCTTTCGATTCTATTTTTTTTCGTAAGCAACAATTAAATCTCGTAAGCCTTTTATTTTATAATTTCTTAACTTTTTCCTCCTAAATAGATGCATAAAATCAATTTTCATACAAATAATTGTGCAGTAAAGTACAGTATTTCAATATAGTTAAGATAGAACCATTCTTTTGTGTGTAATTTCAAAACAATGGAAACACAAAATATGGAAGAAACATACTTTAAACACTTTGAAAGTTACATTCACGGTAAATGTACTGTTTTATAAAAAAATTTAAAGACATATTTTGTGATAAATATGTTTTTATAAAAAAATGTGCCCTCCTTGTATTAAATGTATTTGGGCCATAGACATTTCGGATTTTCAGCTACCGTCTGGCACCGGAAATGGAGCCAAGAGCCATTCTCAGAACAATTCTTGTTTAAGCCAATTTAACCCTTTAAATGGTTTTCCCGATTTTTAAGAGATGCAGTTTGCCCATGGTACTGTAATACATCTTCATACATGGTACTAAATACAGGGATTATCTTTGTGGTGAAGGCAGGAATTTTATATCAAAATCAGGAATTTAGATTTTTTTTTGTGAAAAAATATTCGTTTATAGCAAGCAGGGTGTACTAATAAAAAGCAAACATTTAGGAGAGGTTCGAGTTACACAATTATAAAGTAGAGGGGAAATTTTAATTTGAGAATTAAAATATAAAATTCTTCCATTTATTTTCGCATTCTGTTAAGTATTATGCTAGTTGCCCAAAATAAACTAGTATATTGCTAGTTTATTTTGGGCAAAAACATTCACCGCTTAAGAGGACTTGGTACGTCCAAAATGACCGAACTATCGTTTTTATTCATTTTTATTTAATTTTATTCTTTACATTATTATCTTTCGATTGATACATCATTTGTGCATATTGGAAAGTTTGAAGTTGGATAAACTGTTTTTAAAAAGTGTAAATTAACAAATTAGGCAACTCGACCGCGCCCCCTTTTTAGAAAAAAAAGCGTTTTGATAAAAAAAAATGTATTTTAAAAAGAGAAATAATATCTATAAAAAGAATGTGTAATATGTAAACCAGGATATTACCGAGGCATTACAATAATCTAATTTTTTTCTTTGGAAAATGTGTGCATTTATAATTTTTGAATTAAGGCATTTTATGTAATTAATTTCATAATTTCAGTTTTTATTCCTGATATGTTTTTCATACAAACATAGTACTTTTATTTTATATGAAGGAAAAAAACTCAAATTTCTGACGTTACAGAAAAAGAATTTTTTTTTAACATTTTCCTTGAATTTTCTTGTGAAATTAATATTCTTTAAAAATTGATCATTTATAAAAATATATGGGTTGAAAAATACAAAAATCAATTTCTTTAAAGAAAATGTATAACTAATGACTTAAAGTGGTGTTTTAAGTTTATTTAAGCTTTTTATAATTTTTTTCTGAATTATAAATTTTAAAATAGTTTTTTTTCGTTACATGTTAGTGCATTCAAAATATTTATTCTTCCCCAATTATTTACTAATCGTTTCCTTTTTTTCTTCGTGTTATATATAAAGCATATGATAAAATTAGGGATGAATTTTGTTGTAAACGGAATACTTTAAAAAAAAATTAAATGTAGGAGATATTGGATTTTTCGTTGAATTTTAACATGCATATCAACGTTTTATTTTTTTCTCGAAAACTAACTAAGTTATTCTAAAATCAATCCCTAAAGGTTTCTAAAACATCCTTAAGAATATTGTAAATATTTACTGGCTACAAAATTAATAATTACAAAAGGAGTAGAATTTTAAAATTTTCCAAATTTTCTTCAAAAAATTTAAATTTTTAAAATTGTATGAATAATATGTCAAAACTTTTTTTAGTAGAAGCATTATATGAAATGCTGAAATATAATTTTAAATTCATAAATAAAAAAAAAATGTTCCAAAAATGCCAAGTCTCCTTAAGAGGTTAATGAATTTGGTAAAGACAAAAGGCTAAGCACAACGTATCTGCTCTGTGATATTATGAAACAGGTATTATAAGAAAAATTTTGGAGATCGAGATGGACATTTTATTTCCAAATATTGATCTTCAACGTATTTTTCAAAAATCTACCTCAATGAGATAAGACCTTATCATGCTTTGGAAAGGATTTATAACCAATAGCCAACAGGATAGGTTGTCCCATGTAGAATAATGTTGTCATAATGATATTTTACAGCATAGTAAGACTTCCTCTATGGCACATATTCTTTAATAAATGACAGTCATTGGATACCCAATTAGATTCTTATCCAAACCATGATTTTACATTCTACAAATGTGTCTTTCTCAATGATGTTGAAATGGTAGTATCTGATACCTAGAGCTCTAGAAATTATCATACGATCTGAATTATTTTTTGTAATCCTCACTCTTTTGTGAATAACATAAAAATCAATAGGTTTCTGGAACAGCTATTGTAATCTACTTTCAAATGTAATAGGATACTTCGTCGTCGATTAAGGATCACGCAGAAAGTCGTTTTGAATATACTTTATTATGAACGGATTTGAGCTCCGTAGAGGAATAATCTCTCCTATTGTGACGTACTGAGTTGGTTCTTAGTAAAATTTCTTCTCCTTCAGAACGAAAATGCTAGCTAGCTATTTTAATATATATTGTTGGCGTATATTTAAGGTTTTGATATGGACATTATTCATTCATAAACTCTGTACAATTTTATATGAATAATTCTCCCTGAAAAATAAGTAATTCAAATTTAACTGCTAACGTTGTTCACTTAATATTTTTTAAAAACGTTTTTAATTACTTTTTTTTAAACAGTTCTGCTTTACAAAGGAAGGAAGCATAATACCTATACATATTTTCATTTTGTTTATGTTATTTAACTTCTATGATAAATAAAAGCAATGCATTGAAGACTTAAAATTACTGATATCTATAAACATAAACGCGTTAGTTTTTTAATTATTATTATACATTAAAACTCTTGCGTTATAGAAAACTAACTAGTATTTTTCATAACATATGGAACATTTTAAATACATTTCAATAAATTATAAATGTTCCATGCAAATTTCCTTTCACAAAGTAGTCTTTAACACGGCATGCTAATATAAAAGAAAAGGATATGATCATATATTAAAATTGCTGATATTCCTGAACGATAAAGAATAGTAATTGCTCATTTCCTCTTGGTCTTCGAATTAATTCTAGTTTCCAGAGCAATTAAAGTTTCTGTACAATTTGCTAATTTTCTATTGAAATGGAAAGTATTAGGCTAAATTAGTTTCGATATTTACGACTTAAGGCTTTGCTTGAAACTCTTCCGAAATGTATTATCAGCGATAACTATTCTCATTAGTTTTCGGAAAATCCATTTAGGAATAGTTAATCTTACGATTTAAAGTATGAATTAGATTGTAGAGCTTACTTATGTGAGAAAAAAACCCACGTATTAAAATTAATCTGCTTTCCTGTACAAACAAGAAATTTGTATAAAAAGTATTAGTATTCCATGCTTTCATATATTTAGTATTCTTAAATGTGTTAAATCAATGCACGTGATTTCTTAATTGGAAATTAAAACGCTGCATAGAGAGATGAAGATATTTAAAAAAAATATTTTAAGTATCGTTTCGGATTCAGTCATTTAAAACAGTTTATTTGAAGTATTTTCATCAGAATCAAACGTGGTACAGCACATCTTCATCTGGCTACAATTTATCCTGTAGATCTTTACACTGCACGACATGACTGGAGCAAATGATGCTACTTTTTCACTGAAATATTCTGTTTAAAAAAATGACAAAAAACTAGCAATAATTCACATGAGTAAAAACAAAAGACAAACGAGAGATTTTTCATTCTAATTTTCTGATCTTCTGTGCTTCTGTTAGCTGAAGTTTCTGGAACATTCCTTACCCATAAGATTTGCGGGTTTTAACAAGCTGAATGATTAGATTTTATACTGAATGCAATATTGCATCTTTTCATGAGGCACTTTAAAGAAAGTAAAGTTGCAGTTAAAATTGCATTTCACGTCAAGTAGCTTGAAAGGAAATGGAAATGCAAGCCATCCGAAGTTTTGGTGGGTTTAGAACCTGTGTGTGTGTGTACTATCATGCATTAAAGAAAATCCCTCTCAAGTAAATAGAAATGAAGAATCATTAGACACACAAAAACACATGTATATACATATACCAGTAGAATCGAAAAGTTTTAATTTGTACTAAACATAATCGAGGCAGAATATTAAATTTTATTTGTTAATCTTAAGACTTCTCTAAATAAGCTCCATACAAAGTTTTGCATTTTTCAAAGCATCTTTTGACCTTTTGAAAGCCACCATTATAGATACCGTTATAGATCACCGAAATAGCTCAGCTGATTTTGTTAAACCCCATTTCACCAGCTCCTGAATGGTGTCATTTGTGTAATCAAGAGCAAGTCCACATAGTAATTTTGAGTTCTATGAATAAGAAAAAGTTGTTGGGAGTAAAAATGAAATGAGCAAATTTGGCAATATTTCAAAGCTACAACACTTTGATTCTATACCTAAACCTCGAGATGAGTTAGTAAATGCATTGTTGGAACTAATGTGGAAATCATTGACAACCATATTGAACCGTTTCTTGATAAAAAAAATAAAAAAACTACGAATTCTGTTAAGCAGTATGTAGATTTATGGTAGGTCCCTTCTTTAGGTAATATATTAAGAAGACACCTCGCTAGTCACATTCCTAATGTCTGTAGTTAGGTCGTAATGCCTAACTACAGACATTATGACCTCCCTTGCCTTGTGGACTTTTTCAACTTAACTTACTTTGCTTGGGAAGTGAGTCACTGAGTTTCTGCTACTTTCTCAACTTTTTAGTCATTGGACAAGATTCAGCAAAAGTTATTAGCAACCTATAGTACCCTCTTCATCTTACTCCTAAATATTTAACATCTTCTTTTACAGCTGGCGCAAAATTGGTTTCAGAAAACAATGGATACATTTTCTTTAAACCCTCGTATTTCATCTCTGTAAATTATTCCACATTCATTTAAAATATACAAGTCCGCATTTCATCTAAGACATTTTGCGTGTTATTGATTTTTAAAAAACTGACTTATAAAATTGGTTTAAAAAACCCTATTTTCAAAATTTTATTACATACCTGCAATAAAAGATTTTTTTAAAAAAAAGTTTACAATAATTCTAGAATTAAAAAGCAATGGCTAAAATGTTTAAAAGAGTTTTTAAAGTACCTGTGAATAGTATTCACAGATATTTTGAAAACTTTTTCTGATTGGTTATCTCTATTAGATTTTGAGAAAATGTTCCTAAAATGTTATGAAATTTAGTATTATTCTATATGCATTTAATTAATAGACAACTACCCTACCTTAAAAAAATTAATGAAGGAAAAGTTAATTTTCCCTATGAAATGCAGTACATCATACAGACACTTTGAAACTCGTTTAATACAGTATTGTAGAAATTAAATTAAAAGAGTAAAGTTTTATAGTTTTGTTTATAATACATAAATAAATACAAATATTTAAAGTAAAATAATTAATACAATGCATTAACTCCTAACCACACTTTAGTATAAATATTTAGTCAATTTAAAAATTTCTTCTGAAACTCGAAGCGTTATAAATTAAAGCTTTGAAAATTTAGTACAGCTATATTCCCTAAGTTCATACTTACTCAGTTACTAATAATCATAATGTAATATAATTTCATAGTTGAATAAATGTTGTTCTTGTGTTTAAAAAAAAATTAAAATAGGTCGGAAATTTAAGTCACACGAGTAACAAATGTCAAAATTTGAATTAAAATTAGCATATTAATAAGTATTTCACAAAATATTTGTGAACATCTTAAATACAAATTATAATATTTATAAATAAAAGAGTTTTCATGACTTTTCAAAATTCAGTCTCAATTTATAAACATCATATTCAGCTTTTTGTTTAATCATCTAAGGAATTTTCAGCATTAGAGGCATAACAAGTTTACAAATATTTCGAAATTGTAACGGAGGTCATAAACTTTATGAAAATAAAGTTCGGAACTAACCACTCATTTTTAACTATGCTAATTTAGGAATTTTTTTTTTATTGATAGATGATCATAATGTTTACTTTCTTTGCCATGATGTAGTAGATCTAAAATGAATTTGATAATTCATGATGATTTCAGGTATTTCTGCAATAAATATTACTTTTTTTTCAGTGGTCAATAGCTATATATAAAATCATCTTCGTTTTTTTTTTAAATTTATCATTTTGAAAGTTAAAAATATTTGTTAGGGTTTTTTCAAATTATTATCAGCAAAAAATCTTTATAAATGATTTTTTATAAGAATAAACTTTTTATCGAATTGTATTAATTTTCACTGTTTTATCCAGAAATTAGGAATTCTAATAATTCCCATTATAGCCAAAAGATAAGAACTTTATTTAAATTAAACTAAGTGTAAAAATTAACAAGGTATCCGAGCACGTTGAAAATGACCAAATTCAGTCAAGACAGATATTTTTGTTTTTTATTTTATTGAATAGAGCTATCTTTTGACTTTACGAAACATATTTTGTTTTGTTTCTACACTACCTAGAGGCCATGTTACAATCAATTTTATAAATTTAGAAAAACCGGAAGTGGGTTTTTTGATATACCAGAAATGGGCATTTAAATTGCTCAAAATCTATCATGGCGAGTCTGATAACTCAAAATATTACGAATGTATTTCTGTAAAACTTTTTGAACCTTATATTTATGTTATTTTCTAGAGAATGTACTAAAATATTTCTTATTGTATGAATACTTTTTGAGTTATGGCTTGTTATTTAAATAATGGCCTCATAAAAAATGTAACATTTCTCTCATAATGTTTACTCAATCAGCTCTAAGATTTTCAAATTTTAATAAAAAATTAAAATTTTAGTACGTTTTCTAGATAAATGCATCTAATTTGTTTTAGTAATACTTTTACTAATATATGTTTATTACTTTTTTCTCTAACTGCTTTGAAGTTTTTCAAAAATATTGCTAAAATTTCACTTATAATTGTGATTTTTGCAAAATTCAGGTAATTTATTTTAAATTTTGATAGTTTAATAGTAATATTTATTGGTATTGAGTCTTAAAAGAGTATTTATAATGTTTTAGAGTGCTATTTTGTTAAAAAGTACTCCGAACGTGTTCGGATACCTTAAGAAATTTAATCCTCAATTTTGAGGTTACGAATTATATTAACGTCTAAAATTTGAATATTTTTGAAGTAAATACATTTTGCTGCGAAAATATTTTATATTAATGCAGCAGAACAATATATTATATAGGGTTTTGAAACTAAGTCAGATTTCAGATTTAAGTTTTAAAAAAATGTTTTACAAACATTTCTCTAACGCATGTAATATTTAGAAAATTACTTTAACCATTTATTCAGTAACTTCAAAAGTAATTATATAAATAACATGCAATTTATTAAATATCATACTACATGTTCTTTTGTTTAAATCCTAATTTCTATCTCAAATCAATAAATTTGCAGCATTTATATAGCACGATATCTAAGGTAATACGGAAAGCTTCGAATTGCAATTTAATTCTGCAGAATATTGCTTTAAAGGACGCTCTAGAAGTAAATTAAAATGTCTCATGGTAGCATTAATTCAATTAACGGAAAACTAACTCAGAATATCTATGCTTAACATCTGGTTTCTACAGTTAGATTCTCGGGGATCATGTTAAGCCTCCTGTAATCCTTAATTAAGTTGTCCGTTTCCCATTATAATTTGAAACATCGTGTGATTCTCCACTCTATTACCAACTGTTATTTCTGTAAGACGACCGATTTTCGCTCTTGAATAACAAATGTGCATTCATCAGACAATTTAAAGGCAATCTTACTTTTTTATTGAAGTACCTTAGGGCAGGATTAATGTTATAAATCAACGTCATCGGCACGTGGTAGGGATGTCACAATCTTAAGATGTAATGTCGTGGTATAGAGAAGTTAGAAGTGTGTTGTGATATGATGTAGTGATAGGATTGCTTGAAGACTTCTTGGATGTATTCTGTAAATTATAACAGAATTGATAAATAAATATCCATCATTTATCTTATTGGTATTTCAGTAAAACTCAGTCAAAATCCATTTCCCTAAGATTTTAGAGTTATATAGTATAGTTTCCAAAAGGGGTGTCAGGGGTGTTAATTTTCTTTCCAGGGCTGAAAGTATAAACAATTTTCAAATAGATAGAATTTTTCTCTAATTAAAATTAAATAATTCGATTGTTTTACGTATTATTTATAAAGGAATGAGATCTGAAAAAGTGCAAATTTTTATAATATAATCATAATTTTAAAAAATTATAAGCATATGAAAATAAGAAACATTCGTGTAATAAATATTAAATAAATTTGACGTCGCACATGCTAGTTTCTAAAAAAGTAGTACTTAATATATAAAATTTCACAGAATTAAAAAAAAATTATCATACTCCTTAAACTCTACCTAGTTTCAGTATTATATATCTTTTGCGTTTCAAAATATTTGAAAAATATAGGAAGCTAAAATCAAAATTTTAATGTAATTTTTTTAAAAAATACAATTTATTATTCTATTTATATATAAAAAAAGAATTATATTCCTCTTCTTTTATTGTTACAACCTACACAAATGTTGCGCTTTATCTAGTGAAGTAAAAAGGCAAAAAATGTACTTTTCAAATAAAAAAAGTATCTTTCTCTTACTCATTGACGTTGAAAAATAGGAAAATTTCACTATTCTATCATTTTCTTTAAAAACAATTTTCGCTTACAAATATTGTAATGCTGTTAATCTAAATGTGAAGTTTGGAATATACGTGGAGCGATGAGAAAACGTCAAAGCTTAAAACCAAAAATATTTATTGCTCATTAAAAATTTAAAAAAAATTTTTTTTGGTAACATTATAAATATTTTAAAGATTTATTCGACTTTTATTTCACTTTTGATAAGCAAACTTAATAAGTGGTAAATACATCTTTTATTTTGTATATTCTAACTTTTGTAGACTTAACGCAGTTTATAAGATGTTCAGTATTTTTATTTAAATACTGCACTTTAAAATCGGACTTTTGAGAAAATTTGGGTATTGATCATTATCAAAAGTCTGTATGTTATAATACCTTTTTTTGCTACAACATCACACTTTTTCGAAAAGTTTCTGTCTTAAGTTAAACGCAATTTCCCCTGCTTTTTTAAGAATTATTTTTTTTAAAAAAAGGTTAGGATACACAACTAATCAGAATTACAAAGCAATCATACATGTAAGGACATTTGTTTATTCTTGAAGTCAGCTGTGTATAAGTATTACAAAGATACGTTGAGATATGCGAACTTTCTTTTGATTACTGTGAATGATTGAACGGAAATCCATATATCTCGTTTACAAATCCACATAAAAACACAGCGTGTTATATGAGCAACTAATGGAGTTCAAACAGACCCGTAAAATTGGTTACCTTCTATGAAGTTCCATATCATAAAATCATCTATCTCTCGGGACGTAAGGTCCCGAATGTGGGGTGTTGCATGGAAAAAATGAACCATGAACAGCCATTCATCTTCAAACCTGGCAGTGAGATACAAAACGTGATGTCACCATGGACATTATATCCATGTAGTGGTGATTGACAGTATAGCACCCTCTCTTTTTTCGAACGAAAAATTGGACACAGCAGCAACGATGTATCATTGCTGCTGCGACGCTTGTTGTGATGTAAACATCTGCCCCTTCGCAGGATTGATTCCATTGATGCTGATTCATGCTTCTAGCCACTATAATCTCACTAACAATATTGAAAACGTACCAATTGCTGACAAATTATCTTCTCATGTGAATCTCGTTGTAATATATACTACCAGGATTAACGCATAATCAGTTGCTCTTCAGTTGTGAATACCTTCCCTCAGAGTCAATTATTCATTAGACATTTTTTTATTTTCTAGTGCTTAGATCTGAGATGCTAATGGGTGCCATGTGTGAATCACTTTTCCAACTCCAAACTATGGATTCCTGAAACAGAGAGAGAACGTGTAAAGCTAGAAAACCTACGTGATTTCTACATATTCTGGAAGCTGTTTTACAGCGATATAAAGCTTTTCCTCACATAGCACATGATGATAAAAGTTTCTTCAGAGTACTAAAATTCATTTTCTGCTATAATCAGCATGACCCCCCTCCCTCACCTTTGAGTTGTATCAGAAATTGTGCCTGTCTACAGTTATATAGGTCGGCAAATCGCTCTAACTGCTCGTCGGCACTTGTTCATTAGATAGAGACGATTTTGGGAGCTATTTCTCACTATGGCGTACAAAACATTTCACATCGTTTATAGGCTCTTAACTCCATGCATGGTGGCAACATGAGCTTCAAAAAAAGGCAGTAAAAAATTATACTCTATAAAATTTTTATGAAATGTTTGAGGTAGAATTAAAATTATTTAAATTTTCCACGTAAAATGTGACAAAAACTATAAAAGGATTGAAAATAATTGTGTTGAAAAATTATTGAATACATCAAAGGAAAAATATTTATGTTCATGGTTTTAATATCGTTATACATGTTTTATCAAATATAAAACCTTAAAAACTCCATGTATATTGTTATAGGTAAAAACTGAAATTATTCGATGATTGGTCAAAAAATCATCGATTGATCAAATAAATCGAATATATGCAATAAATAATCTGCATAAAATAGTGCGGTTTCAGTTGCCAATTGAAAATTACAATTTCACACAACCATTTAATACAACATTCACATAACATGCATTAACATTCACTATTCATCAAAACGCGTGCATAAACATTGCATCAATCGCTGAAATATATTAAGGTATCCGACTAGTTGCGACAAATTTTTTTTTTTAAATAAAGGAGATATGGAGATTTTTTTGTTATTTTTAGATTTTCTTAGTACATTTTAAGAAACATGTGCTAAAATTAAGAAGAGAAAAAGAAATTATTATTACTAAAATGGGAAAAAATAGGTAAAAATTGACAAAAAGTAGCATAAACGCGGCCCATTCTGCACCAAAGGTTTATGAACAAATTTTCAATTTTTTCAATCTAATGTATTGCTATTTTATTCAATTTTGAAATGACCTTCAAGATAAGAGATATTTTCTTTTTTACAAAAACTAGAGCACTTTATCTCGGTTACTATATGCAAATGCTTAAAAAGACAGTGATTATATTCACAGAAGGGACTGTAAATTTTGTAATAATACAGTGATTGATAAATCTGAAGGTTAAAACAATTCTACTATTATATAGAACTTACAGAAAAAATTTCAGTTAATTATGTTGAAAACTTTTTTAGCAATCGCTGACCCCATTTGATTATTTTCAAAAAATCATATTTCGAGAAAAACGCGTTTTAAAATATGACATATTTCTTAAAGTAATGGCACATCTGCTTTTATTAAAACACTTGTAGTTTTTGTTCTAGTGAACGGAAAATGATAAACTTGGTGTCTTTACAAATTTAATAAGATTACCCATAAAATAAAATCATTAAAAAAATTTGTCAATTTTCGACAAAATTCACAGTTTTTGGGTAGTCAGATACCTTAAGCAATGGAAATATATATAAAAATATAAAAAACAAAAAATAGAAAACTAATAAAGAATTAAAGTAAAACTTGTTTTAAAAAAGTGACATTTTATACTTAAAATGTACATTGAAAAATTATGTACACAATTTTTCCTTTATTTAGAAGAACAGAAAAAAAATGATAAGAAAAACTGATGTTAAAAAAATTCTTAGAAGCATATTTAAAGAACAAAGAAGATACTAAATCAAAGGCTATTCAAATTGTAAGTGTTTTTCTTGTTTAAAATTATTTTTATTTTTTTCTGGCTGAGTGTTATTTTAGTAAGTCAAAGTGGAATGATCAAAAAAATTGGTGTAATATTCTGAAATTGACGTTGAAACAGATTTTAAAAAAATTAAAAGAAGAATATATTTTAGTATAATCATATGCATAAGTATTTCTATGCCCAGAAGCTCATAGAAGGAGCTTTCGTTATTCAAATATGTTAAGTATACAAAAACATTTTATAGAAAACGAATATTCACCATCAAAGTATTTTTTGCTTCCTTTGTTGGTTCGGAACCTTCTATATTAGCGTTTTTTCTTCTCGTTGTTAAAAGGAATTGTGTTGAAAAAATAAACAGTGAATAATACTGCAGTCTTAAATTAAAATGCTAATTACATTCACAGCTTATGTTTACAGTAAAATTCTATTTTATTTCTCACAAATATTATTCATACATTTTAGAAGATGTTTTTATGATAAAAAAAGTCAAGTGTTTAAAAGATTAAGAAAAACTTCATGACTATAAATACATTTGGGATTTTTTTAAAAAAAATTGAATAATAATGTATTTGGGATTTTTCTCCAGCATAAATGATTAACAAAACATTATTTCTTTTTGAGAAGATACCTGCTCTTAAGAAAAAAGCTCATTTTGTTCATTATTATTAAACTAACTGTAAATTTTTAATTAAATCACCATTTTTGAGACAACTTTTGCTTTATAAAAATAATTAAGGAATGCTACAAATGAAAACTTATTATTATGAAACATTAAAGGAAAAAAAAAACTATTTCAAATCATAACTTACAGTCTATGTTTATATAAAGCAAATATATAGAATAACTTGATTTTTATACCTTTTGAAAAACTCCAAGTAGAATTAATTGAATTTTGAATATTGCAATCAGAATATTTTATGTTTTGCAATTTTTAAAGCCTCATTTGAATCTTTTTTAAGGTAGTCTCGTTATAAAACTTTTTTGTTTTGGAGGAAATTAATTAATTTTACATAATAAATGTATGAAACAAGCATAACAATAACAACATTAATAATAACAACATTTATTGAAAATATGTACCCACAAAACATATCAACGTACGATAATATTTATCTATTATTCTCGAATACTTTTTCATTTATCTTTTGTCTTCTTTAAATAATTTGTCTGTCTAAATAAACACATCTCAAAAACTCCTCTGAAAATTTTCAGTATTGAAAATTTACATAGCTGGAAATGTTAGCATAATATTTTTAGCTTAGTGTATGATATTTAAAACAATTATATTTTGTGTGCCTTTAAAAAACTATTTTGATTTAATTTTGAGTTTTTTTTTCAATTGTTTAAAACATTTTCGAGCTCTAATAAAATGGATTTATTCTAAGATTAACTATATATCAATACGGCAAACTCATTTTATTTTATAGACGTTGGATAAACAATTATTTACATATGATTTACTTTTAATAAATTTAATGTAATCAATAATTGTTTAGAGGCTCTTTCATAATGGTGTATCCCAGGGCTTGTTAAACTTTCAAGGTTTGCGATCCAATTTTCAAGCAAAATTTCCATCGCTCCCCCTCCGTACCATAAAAATGTATTGAAAATAATAATAATATACTATAACGCTAAAGCTCCAATAAAATTTTAATTATAATTGAAAAAAATGTTCAAAAGTATTACATTTTTTATATAACAAGACCATGGGAAAATAAAGTCACTAGTAATCATTAAATCTGTTCTTTACATAGTTCTTATCAAATATATTGTGCAATCTGATACATTTATAAGTACAGCCGACTCTCGATAATTCAAACCTTCGATAATACGAACCTCTCGATCCTTCGAAGTATGTGCCCAGTCCCTAGAACAACTCTTGATATTTCAATATTTCAAAGTAAAATCTGTGGCTGGTGAGACTACAACACGCTATAAATCGAAGTTATCCTATAAAACTCTCGACAATTCGAACACTCATTATCATGTGCAGTCATGTAATAAACAGGTTGGAGCTTACTAATTTTGTGTTGTGTACTCTCTGCGTATCTTCCGTGTAACGTAGCCCCTTTGCTGACCCTCTATTTGCTTTTACTTAGTGTTTTCCGGTTCCTCAGACTCAATAGACCAACCGCACCTGTTGCCAGCCGTCCATATCTTTCGTTTAACACGTGGCCTTGTTACCGATGTGTTCAGAAAGGAGGGTTTGCTATTGTGAAAAAAAGATGCGTAGGATTGTTCATGAATGTATTCATTTAATACATGACTTTTAACTTTTGTAAAATATTTATACTGTATAATATGCACTTTTGAAAAATACTTTATAATAAAGTTATACATATGTAAAATTGTTGTTTTATTACATAGTTTCAAATTTAAATGTGTTAGAAAAAATTTTATCTTCGTGTATTTTGGTAATTTTACTCTACGATCTTGATAGTTCGAATTCTTGATAATTCGAAGTTTTTCATTGGTCGCTCCAACTTCGAATTACCGAGAGTCGACTGTGTAATATATCAGTGTTAAGATGTCAGAATGTATTTTGCTTTGCTTCTTTTCAGCTCATTAATAATTTTTTTTCAAAAAAAGTAATGTTTTATTTTTGACATTTCGATATGCTCATGGCCACTACGTAGAGTTACCATGCATTCCTAGGGGGACACGCCCCTCCCCCCAGTTTAAGAAACTCTGCTATATCCAGTAAAATGACATAGCACTTTTAGTATTCATCAATATCTAATAGAATTCATGAATGACATTTAATACACTGTGTAATAAAAAACATTTCCCACTGTTCCTGGCTTAGTACTTGATGAGAAATCTTGAAAATTAGAAATATAAACATTCTACAAAAACATCTGATGAACTGTTTGAAGCTTGTAGAGCATATTTCTACATACTTGTTGGGGACTAGGACAAAACACGTTGACATCTTTTCACTTGCAAGAACTAAATTTAAAAAAAAACTTTATAAGGTAAGACGAGAATAGCATGTGGTAGCATAATTTAATATCATATCTAGAGTCCTGATTAATGTATAAATCCTTAGAAGTTGAATATTTTATTGCAGTTAGTACAAATGAATCTATGAAATATTAAAATCAAACTCCAAAATAAGTCGACTTAATGACCTTATCTTTATATCTCGAACTCAACAAATGCATTGTCAAAATTTTGGCGTCCAGGAGTAAGCAGTGGAATTTATTGGATAAAAGTTCGCAAATCCAAAATCAGAGGAAACTTCATCAAACATTTTCCAGAGTTTTCAAGCGTCAAAATGGACTTTGTTTCCTCCACAGTGCACAACAAAGTAGTTTAGAAATTGAAGTAATTTAAACTAACTAATTTCCAAATAAGTAGCACCACTTTATTGGCTGTTTATCCGGAAGGATTAAGATCATGCGTTTTCATACTGGAAGTACATATCTACCTCTTTCATTAACTCACTCAATATATCACAAATAATATTACAAGAGTATAAAACAATTCAAAGGGCTTACTAGCTGAATTAAAATATGATTAAAACATTTGAGAAATCATTTGTTTTACGAATATAATAGATTTTCTAATGGACCCTAAAGGTGATTTTGTAATGTTTCCTTGTTATTTAAGCGTTTGGGACAACAAAGACACTACAAATGTCGGAGATCTCATTGGGAAGAAACATCATCAATTGGTAGCCTCTGGTAGACTCCTCTTCATATGAAATTGGAATTAATTAAAAAATTATTCAGAGAAAATTGCTTAACACAACCTGTAGGAACTGAAATATTTTTCATGTTAAAATAATTTTGTGTTAAGGGATATTATATAAAAAATCATATATCTACAAATTTAAGTTTATTTGAGATTATTTAATTTACATAGATATGTATATATGCATATACTTAACGAAAATCAGTGAAACAAGATCAGTTCACAAGAATTAAAGAGAAGATAAATTTTTTAAATTTTTTGAAAACAAAACTTTTATTGAAATTTTGGAAAATAACCTGATATTTTTCTTTGCATCGTTTTTTCAGCATCCAATTGTCAAAAATTTGTTCGATATCATGCATTTGTTCAATATCATTGTTTCCCCATTGGAATGTTGATTTATATAAATGCGCATAATTTTCATGACGCTCCTCGTCAAAGATAATGTGGAAACAGAAGCTTCATTATGCATTTCATTTTCATCATCAGAATCTGGATCAATAGTACTCTTAGAACTTTGAACAAACAAAATGTCTTGTCTGCCATAATTGGAGCTGCACTCATATTATCATCATCTGCTGCAATGAAATCTTCCGATAATACAAATGGACAGTCAAACCGGGCTGGTGTTTTCCGTATTTTGTTCATTTTCAGAAGTTGAAATCTTTTCATGTTAAATAATAAAAATGCAATAAAATACATAATAGTTTGTTGGGCCCGTTGTATTATTTCGCCTTAGCTTAGTTTTCGCCGTTATATATATATATATATCTTCAAAATCCCTTCAAAAATTATCATATAATAAGAAATTCAAAAATGGATTCTTGGAAATTTTATACTTATAAAATTTTCCATATGAATCAAAAGAATTGATATTCCATTATCTTCAATATTCACATCATTTCAACCTTCAATTGATTATTTTATATTAAAGTAATTTCTTCAAATACCTCAATTTTTCTCTAAGTTTCAAGAATCACAATTTTTATATCAAAACAATGGCACCGTATCACCAGGAACCTTTCAAAATATAAAATAATGACAAGCATTTGATGTATATTTAAATGTTTTAATGATAAATTTAAATCAAAGTAACTAAATTTCTGTGGGTCAATAGCTGTTTATATTCAAAGTGTTTTGTAGGATCGTATAAATGACACTTCCGTAGTTTGAAAACTATGACCTGAAAATAAAAAATAAAATGAATTGAAAAGCTTTATTTTAATGCCCATTTTTACCAAAAATATGATAAATCTATAAAGTAATTAGAAAAAAAAATGTTATAAAATGAAACTGTTAACACAAATATAAATATAAAAAATTTGAAAATTTATGAAATTAAACCAACATTAGAATATTTGCTTTTTTATTGTATATGGATTATTTTTTATAATACTTTTCTTTATAGATGCGTAGTTTTTCCACATTTATGAAAAACTTATTGCAATTGTATTATTTAAATTCATCGCATTGAATAATCTTGCATAAATTGCAGTTTAAGAAAAGCTTATGAGAAAAAAACATTACTCTGCATTATGCACTTTTCCATACAAAAAAGTTTTTTTATTCATATAATTCAGAGTAAAAAAAAAAGTTCCAGTCAGCGCTTGATTTTTTTTTCTTAATGAAATATGAATTTATGTATGAGATTTAATTCGACATCACAGTCTGTAGGGACCAATGCGTATAAACTAATTACTTTTACACATATTGTAATAATATTTTTTAAAAAACCATTATATTCCCCGAAACCCTTATACTTATAAAAAGTTGAATTAGAAAAAGAAGTCTATTAAAAATAAAATTTATGCAAATCTTGAGGAACATAAAGAATTATTCGAACTTTTTTTGAATAAGTTGAATGAAGAAGTATGATAAACGTATCCGATGAAAGGAAAAAGATCATTAATCTGATTTTATGAAACTTAGAGATATTTAAATCTCATCATGTGATCATTTCTATGTCTTAATCTTTTAAAAATCGAGCACATTTAAACCCCTGATTTTTTTTTGTTGAAATTTTAAGAAACTTTCATTTTTTTTATAAGTTTTGTTCTTTTAATTTCATGGAAATTGTGGAACAGCTTATTTTTGTTCTATTAAAACATGCTTTTTTAAGCTAATGAAACTTTAAATTGAATTAGACAATCCTAAGAATACCTAAAAGTAGAGAGAATGGAGAAATAACTTTTGTGGGATTGCTTCATTTTCGCAGTTTTAACGTTTAAACCAGTTTAAACATCTGCTTCTTCGTAATTCCATTTTTCCCTAATACAGACCATGAAATGATTTGTATGTATAAGAAATTTAAATTTAATTTTGTATGTATAAGAATTGAAATTACTCTTGTCATTGCCTCCAAGAAATTTTTAAAAATATTGCTATGTTTTAAAAAAATGTAGTCATTCTTTTCGAGGAAAAGTAATTTAATTTTAGTAATTTATATTATTTTATGTTTAGTAACTAATTTTAGGCAACGCGCGAGTTATAATTATTTCCAAAGATAATAGATGTTTATTCAATGGCGATTTTCTTACTTCATTATTCGTAAAATATAAATAATTTATATTGAAAATAAAAGTAATTTAATTTAATTTTTTTTAAAGTAACTAAGGTTGAGAGGTAGCTTGCCCGATTCGTAAATCCAAAGTTTCAGGTTCGATCCCGGCTGGAGTCAATTGTTTTTCTGGATACGAAAATCATAGGATCGCATGTCATATTATTACGTGTCATGTAAAATATCATCCCTTGAGATTTTATTTTGGATCTGGTACTCTCGGCAAAATTTGGAAATTTGGTAGAGAAGGTCACCACTAGATGAAGCCAATATGAAATGGCTTTTACATGTGGGGACTTACCGTGTTCGCAGAGGCTTAGTTGTCAATATGCAGGTCATTGGGAAAAATATTTTATCAACAAGATTGATTCACTTAGTATGAATTTAATATGTTTTTTAATATTTTTAAATCTTGTACATAAAAAAAATTAATTTAAAACTTTTATCTAATTTTAGCATTTATTCTTTAGGTTATGAGAACTTAAAACCTTACCAATTTTTCTTATAAAGGATCTACTAGTACTTTTTAAAATTTCCAATAGTAACATTTAAAAATCGTTTGTGCTATTTTTCTAGCATAATTAAAAGAAGAATAAAATATATGAAGTTAAAAAATACAAATGAGTAAAATATACAAAGTTTTATCAATTATAAAATTAAAAACTGGTAGGTTTGCCGAGAAAAGCAAAATGCAGAATTTTTCATTTTTAAATTAATTTGTAATGATTTTTAAAGTTATACATAGGGATTGCAATACCGTTATACCGGGATACCGAATACCGGTATTTTAAGCCATTTTTACAATTTCGAAATACTGGTATTAAAAAATTTGAATACCGGTTTTTCAGTATTTACTAGAATTTTTTTAAATTGTTTCTAAAATGTTCAGGGATCGCCAACATAGTAAAATGTTTTCATCTTTCTGTTTATGTTATAGCGTTAATTGTTGCACCATAATTAAAATATATTATAAATGGAATAATTTTACGTCCATTTCAGAAGGTGAAGATATTAAACGTCTTTATTCCGCTCATTCCATTGTTCTTATTTTTATTTTTCCTAGCTGGTTCTACAGTTCTAAGGCAACTCATTAAATCCATCTGATTTTTTCATTACCAGATACAACGGGACAAAGAAATAAATTATTTCTCTGACAAAAAGAACTAAATACAAGGCTATTAACTAAGTTCTTTTTGAAAGAGGAATAACATATACAAGCTCATCTGCCTTCCTTCATCCATTAACACCTGTTACTAAAATGTTTCTCGAACAGGCGTAATTAATTAGACTGGAATGCAAAGTTACATCATACAATCAAGAGAAGTTATAAAATATCTGAATCATCCAAGGGCAAAACTGTCCTATAACAGCTCAGAGTGATACAGCACTAGGCCCAGGATTCGTAGTCTGATATTTGTATCTGAGAAACCAACGTTGTACTTGTGAAGAAAATACGTAAAAAAAGTATTTCGATATTTTATAAATTAGTGAGTTTGCTATTCACATTGTATCATACTTTAGGGTTAAAAATGTTTTTCAGATTCGTTATATATGTATACTCATAAATAATAACCCATGATACTGAATAAGAATAACTTTAAAGAACATAAAAAATCAGTTGATAATACTTCGGTTTCATTTCATTTTTTATTTGATGAAAAGAATACGATGGCACAATGTAAAAAATGTTCTAGAGAGAAGAAGAAAAAAGACAACCAAATCAAATTTGATCAAGTTTATAGTACATTTTAATAAATTTTTTACCCACAAACCAATCCGCATTCAGAATAATTCGATGCAATTATCGAAGATGATGATGACACTAATTTCACAAGTGAAAAGGATCTGTCTGTTGAATAAAAATTAGAATTAGCGATAACTAAGAAAAATTCAACAAACCAAAATACAGTACAAAAATTAGCTACATCCAAAACCATCCGACGAGAAATCGATTTATTTGAAGATGAGGGATTTAGAGGTAAATACTTGGAAAAAAGTATACTGTGCATTGCTAACAGTACCACCAACTAGCAAAGATGCCGAAAGAGCGTTTTCGCCACTAGTAATTTTTGCACAAAATTATGTTCCAGGCTTAATGACAGAACAATTGATGCATTATGTTTTTTAAGAACATTTTTCAAACAAGAACACGAAGAACGTTTCAAAAATTTGTAGTAGTCTCAAAGACTAAATAGTGATATTTGCTTTTTTTTGTGATTTAAATAAATAAGATGTTCCTTTATTTATTTTTTTAATTCTTTATATACTGTTATAATTTATAAGTTACAAATTATTTCTTGTGATAATTTATACTCCCTCTGGCAAGTAAAACAAAGACACACACGTGTTTTCTTTCTTTTTCTAAACTTTCTAATACCGGTATTAAAACCGGTATCCTGGTATTATGTTCTAAGAAATACCGAATACCGGTATTGAACTTTGGGCCCAATATTGCAATCCCTAGTTTTACGTTGCAATCCCTAGTGTTTTGCTGTTGCAATATTAAATTAAATTAGTGTAATACTAAATAAGATAATCAACAATATATTTTTTAAATTAAACATTTTTACTTGTCTTAAATACACATGCTTTTATTATATTTAAGGAATTTTTAAAATACGCATGCACAGAAAGGATTTTTTACAAAAATATTAGTAAGAAACTGAGATATAACCATAAATTCAGTTTTAAAAATGAAATGTATAAGATATAAATGTTGTGATAATGTTCACAACATTTAAGTGATGGTAATGATGACTATAATTAGTATATTAAATAATAACTACTAATTATTCAGTAACGAAATTTGGTCAAAATATTTCGATGAACCCCTTGTGCTAGTACAAGAGTAACGGAATGCGTGGAGGAATCGCTGCTCAGTAAGTATCTAAGTTACCGTTCGGAATCTAATAATGATCACAAACAGCTCTTCTAAGTAACGTAAATAAGCTTAGCATTAATATAGGAAATTGGTTTTGATTGACACTAGTTTGAACTAACATAGCTTGTTATTGTGGCACTTCTCAATTCAAATAGTTTTGTATTATATGTATTCATGTTACTTGATATAATTAATAAAGAAAATTATTGAGAACTCTTTATTTACCGTAACTTATTTATTTGTTTTCTCTAGAGAGATTTAATACATAGTTTCTCATTATAATAATGATAAAATAATCTAATAAAAATTTTCATAGAATGTACATATACGTAATTACATGTTTACAAGTTAACTTGTATTCATATTAAACCCAAATATATTCAAAATTCTAAAGTTGGATTAAAATATAGGATTAAATCGGGGGAACTTTAACAAAATTTTAGAATTAATATTTAATAAAGAATTATAGAGATGGAATTGATATATAATTTACTAGGAGAGAAACTTCGACATACTGAACACATTGCAGCTCAAGCTAAGTAAAATAAACACATACAATATTAGTTGTTTAAAATTGCATCATTGGTTTATTAAAACAATTATTGCCAGATACATTTTTTAATAATTTATGTATTATGAAATAAAAACATAAATTTATTTGTTGCCATCTGAGTTGAGTATATTCAATGAGCACCTCGTGAGCAATTATTACTTATTAAGTGGGTTAAATAGTGGATTCAAGTTTTAGATTTTTAAAAGCTTTTATTTAACTTACAATGTATGTATGTATGTATGTATGTATGTATGTATGTATGTATGTATGTAATTTGTTCGGGTGGAATCTTGCAACTCAATTTTGAAGCTGATATCTTCCTCCCATTGAGCTGAAATTTTGTATACACGTTTAGTTTGGATGACAATGCATGTTTTGACCATTTATATTCCGATATTGCAATTAATTAAAAAGATATTAATTAAAAACGTTAAACTAATTTTGGGCGCCAACTTGGATATATCTGCATTGTTGTAATAATTTTATTGTTACAACAATGACAAAAGTTGGCGTCGAAAATCGGTTTTCAGCCAAACTGGAATTTCATAACGTTGCGCTATTGACTGTATTAATTAACTTTGTCTAAAAATAATTAATTTCTACAATGTAAAAATAATCTAATTTCTACAACATATGCAATTTTTTTTACAAATTTCTATCTATTTTCTTGGATTTAAATTCAAAACAAAAAAAGTAGAGCTATTTTTCAAGTAGATTGGTACATTGTATACCTTTCTCAACGCTGCCAAGTTAAACTGAGATGGAGTATTATAGAAATTCTAAATTTAACCCCTTAACTGGTTTGCCCGTGCGCTGTACAGGCACCGAAATTTTTTCTTTCTATATTTTATTTGCACAGACATTTTTATTTCTATAATAAGGTTATTAGTATAGTGTGTCTTTAGGAGATGCAGAGAGAGAGTTTGTCCATGGTACTGAACTACTCTTCATTCAGAATTTTGGTAGTGGTGAAGGTGAGAATTTTTCACTGAAGGCAAGAATATATATTCTTGAAAATATTGGATAAAGAATAGGAATTTACAAGGCAATGTACAATGTGTTGCCTAAGAAAAAAGAAAATGGATAGATAATCCAAAGAAGTCGATATTATCTCTATCCCCATTGGAATATAAGACTTAGTGTTACACTATTCTTCATATTGTGTGTGCATATAAATATGCACACACACACATGAAATCCTATCAATCGTATGAAAAAGAGGTATGAACATGAAATTTTTTGGTAAGTGGAAGAAAACATATTTTAAGATGTTGTGAAATATTCTTCACAGTACGCAGAATGTACTTATTAAAAGCAAACATTTAAGGGTTTTTGTGTTCAAAAATTATAAAATAAAAAAAGGTGAGTAAAATTTTAAACCGGAGATTAAAATAAAAATCTTCCATTTTCGCGCGTTCTGTTAATTATTATGCTTAGTTACATGCAGTTAAAAAATGGGCTTTTTTTGGGAAAAGTTTGGTCAAAAAAATTGACCACTTAAGAGGTTAATCTATGAAGCTCAGACAAAAAATAATTATAGAATCGGAAAGATCATTTATTTCGTCCCGATACGGTATAATGTTTTTTACAAAATAATATTTGTATTTCTTACGATTTTTTTTAAATAAGTCAAAATCGATGCGTTTTTATGAAAATAATGCCTAAATCGACGCACATGAATTTTTTTTGTTTAAATAAATCGACATTCCGTACTAAAACAGCTCATGATTTGCTCTTTTAGAATCAGTCATTTAAAAAATAAAATTTCGAATATTTTTTTTTACGATTTTTCAAAAATAACCAAAATTTTAATATTTAATAACTTTCGTCATTTATGAAGAAAATCTCATAAAACTTTTTTTCGTGTGTAGGATAATATTACCCAAGATCTGTACGAAGATTGAAAGAATTGATTAAAATTTACGGATTTAAGAAAAAATTGTGTTTTTCGTCTAGTACCCTTTTTGCGAGAATTCATTTAGCTCGACTGTTCGAAAATAACCGGCAAACAGCTAGCAACAATGATGCGTTGAATGAGATGAACAGACTAAGAAACCTGTCGAGTGATAACTAAAAAGTGAAAAATAAATTGAAAGTAAAAAAGCTTTTTTTAAAACAAGCTTTTATTTAAACGCGCTAAAAAGAATAAAATAAATTTTTCTTTAAAATTTTTTTACTATCAACTTATAACGTCATTACACAATTTATATGATATAAAAGCTTGTCGCGAGATTTACCTCTGCAGATAAACAAGTAAATTAAATAATTTGATCTGATTGATTTCAATTTCTTAAAATTTTCAAACTAAGTAAATAAGAGTGCTTTAAACTTGCGACAAGCTTTTATATCATATAAATTGTGTAATGACGTTATAAGTTGATAGTAAAAAAATGTTAAAGAAAAATTTATTTTATTCTTTTTAGCGCGTTTAAATAAAAGCTTGTTTTAAAAAAGCTTTTTTACTTTCAATTTATTTACTTCTTCTTCTTCATAAGCCCAGCAGCCTTTTGCAGGCCAAGGCTGACTCGCTGATCCTTCTCCAGTTGACTCTATCAGCCACGATGGCTTTTAATCCGTTGATTCCCATTAGTTTGAGGTCCTTTTCTACATTGTTTAACCATCGTGTAGGTGGTCGTCTTCTACACCTGGTCCTTTCAATTTTCGAAAAAAAAAATACTTTTTTTGGTAGAAAAAAGCATCAGAATATCTGTACATATGACCCGGCTACATAATAAGTGATGATTTATAGTTCTCACGATGTCAGTTCTGCCATATTTCCTCAAAATTTCATGATAGTAAAGAATTATTCGCTTCTTGTTATCTTGAAGAGGTCTAAAGATTTTCCTTAAGATTATTTTTTCAAAAATGAGCAACTTTTCTTCCTCTGTTTTATTGAAGATCCAACATTCACGTCCATACAGAACAATAGGCCTGTTTAAAGTTTCATATATGCTCCACTTAGTATTTATAGAAATAATTTTATACATGAATTGGTTTCTGAGGCCATCAAAACTTCTATAAGCCAAACAAATTATATTGTTTATTTCAATTTTCCAGATCATTGCTCCATGAGATTCGAGTTCCTAAGTAAGTAAACTGTTTTACAGTTCCAAAAGTGCAGTTATATATCTTCAAATGAGAGAAATCCACAGATTTATTAGTTTAAATCAAAAACTTTGTTTTGTCCGCACTAATAACGAGTCCCATCTCCTTTACCATACTCTCAAGCGCTACAAAAGCACTGATGACAAGACGTTTTGATCTTCCAATAATATCTATATTATCGGCCAATGCAAGAAGTTGGACAGTTCTTTGAAAAATAGTACCACTTGTGCTTAAGCCAGAGTCTCTAATGGCCTATTCTAAATCAATATTAAACAGTAGGCTAAAAGGGCAGTCTCCCTGTCAAAGGCCTTTATCAGTGAAAAATGTTACTGAGAGATTTGACAAAATTATTAATCTACAAGAAACTCTTTTTAGAGTAATTCTAGTGAGACTGACCAATTTCCTTAGTATGTTAAACTCTAACACAGCTTACAAAGGGTTATCTCGGTTCATGCTATCATAGGCAGCTTTAAAGCCAATAAAAGTAGTAGGTGTCAATATTATACTCAATATTATACTGGTAGTTTCCAATGATTTTGTAGGTGTAGGTTTCTAACCGGTTGAATAAAAGAATGGAGAAGATCTTAAAACTACAAGTCAATATTCTCCTACAATATGCACTATTTCCCTCTCAATAAAATACAGTTACTCAAAGATATCTTTTTATTTCATTAGTGCATATAAAATGAACGGGTTTTCAAACATGAACGTTTGGACGTGTCTGTTTGAAATGTGTCCATTTCGATGTATCACCAAGAAAAAAAATTAATGTTGATGCATTTTCTGAGAGCAAGAATGTCTCTTCTCAAAAATATCAAACTAAAAGTTTAAACAGATTTCAAATGTATTGTGGAATTTGAACCTTTGCACTTTGCATTGATTTTTGATTTTGATTTTTCACTTTACAGATCGTACCCCAGCATTGGGTTATTTTTGATTCCTCCAAAGCACGATTTCTCTTAAAAAGCTATATATATATTATATATATATATATATATATATACGAAGGCTGTTCAGAAAGTATCGATACTGAATTTATTCTATTTATTCAGAAGACCCCTAGCGGAGGGACTGTGTGCATCATGCGCGTGCATATTTCACCTTGTCTCACAAAATTCGGCAGGTCTGTACAGCGCGCCGTTCAGTCACACTGACTTCTTTCACGTGGAGTGTTTGCGTGCGTTCGTCGAAAAAAGAAAAAGTGTGAAAACACTGATCAGCGAATCTGTATCAAGTTTTGCTTTAAGCTCGGTAAAACGGGTACCGAAACCTACGAGATGATGAAAACAGCATTTGGAGATGAGTTGTGCTCGGGTTTTCGAGTGGTTCCGACGATTCAAGGAGGGTGGTCAATCAGTGAACAGTGATCCCCGTTCTGGACGCCCATCCACCTCTCGCATTGAGGACAAGATTGCACAAGTGAAGGCTGTGGTGCACTCTGATAGTCGTTTAACAGTCCGAGAAATTGCACAGGAGTGTCACATTTCCGTAGGATCATGTGATGAAATTTTGAGAAAGGACTTGAACATGCGCCGAGTGTCTGCAAAGTTTGTGCCGCATCTCCTCACTGAGGATAAGCAATTCCAACGACTGGCAACATCTCCTGATTTTTTCCTCTTTCCCAAGATCAAGAACACCTTAAAAGGACACCGGTTTCAGGACATTGAAACCATAAAACAGAATTCGACACAGCAGCTTCAGGCCATCCCAAAGTCTGAGTTCCAGAAATGTTTCGAGGACTGAAACATCGTTGGCCAAGTGTGTTACTGCCAATGGAGCATATTTCGAAGGAGATTGACTCAAAACCTGTTTATGTATGTATGTTTTTGATAATAAATTCAGTCTCGATACTTTTTGAACAGCCCTCGTATATATATATATATATATATTCATATCTGTGTGCATGTTTGTGAATGTGTGTGGATAAAACAAGTGATGCAAAAAAGGTCCTGCTACGATTGGAGAATGACAGGACTTCCAAGAATCTGAGATATTCAGCAATTAAAATTGTAAACACAGAAAGAGTTTTTCATTGGACTAAAATGGACAACTATTATAATTTCTAAATCTACCACTGATTTAGGACAATGAAATAGAGCTAAGCATTTCTTTATGGATCTAACCTTTCCTTCAGGAGACATTTCCGATTTAATGGAAATCACATAAATATATATATATATTTACATAATACACAGATTATTGTTATCATTTGACATATTACTCGCCTTTAGCTTTTGAAAGTCTGGAAGTGAAACTATTTCACACAACTAAAAATAAGGTAATAATTCTCGTGAAATATTGTATTTTGTATCTCGTCATTCAATCTAGTGCACCCATGTATTAGTAAAAGAAACAACTACTTTAGATTATGATGCACGCATTTGGAACGTTTGGAATAGTGTAAAATACAAATGGAAACGTGTAACGCTTCCTTAACGCTTAAAGATTGATTAAAATTACCATGCTCAGTGCGTTCGTAGCGGCCAATATTTAATGCAAATATTACAATTTTTGATCACACTTAAAGAAATTTATTCAAAAACTTTATGATACGAAAAACGTTCATTAAAAATTAAATTCTGAAAAAAGGCATGATTATTTCTGAATTTATAGTCCAGTTTTTATATTTTTACAAACATCTACATATTTTGCAACTGAAATAATATTAAGAAAAATTTATTTTTGAAAGACGTTTTTTATTAGGAAGCTTGCTAAAGGTAAAAATAAAATGGAAATAGCAAAATCTAGTGCAAATATTGTTTCATGTATTTAAAATAATTGTGTATTTCACTCTTTTAAATTATTGTGTTTTTTTTAACTTAATTTCTCAAAAACTTAAGCTTAGTTTCTGTATTACATACAATCATTAACAAAGTCTTAGAAAATATTATTTAATTTTTTTAAAAAAAATATTCGAATTTATAAGTATAATATACTCAACTTAGCTCAGAGGCGCAAGAGCCCATGAGGACCAAGACCTACCTACGCTTACGTAACCTTTCATATACAGGGGTACGTTACTTTTAGGTATACGTTAATGACCAAAATATTAGGGACAAGTTGTGACGGATCTATACGCGTCCTTCAACCAATCCTCTTGGAAATCTGTGGGCTATCATTCACAACCAACCCTTTTGGAAGAAAAAACCTTGATATGTAGATTAAGTCAGATATATATATATAATAGTAAAGGTTTTCTAGCTAGAGATGAATAGGTGAATAAATGAATAGAGGGATAGGACGGAGTCATACTTGGAGATTGAAATATAGAGAATCTGACGATATGGAAAGATATCTACCTATCAGGTATTTGTAAATATTAATTTTTAAATATTAATAGCGTGTTTCGGGAATTAAATAGTTGAAGATATTTAAGAGGTGATTGGTCACCATAGCTAAATTGTAAATCAAATAATAGAGTCGTGGATTGATCCATAAAAAAAGGATCAATTTAACAGAAGTATTCGCAGAATTCGCGTCTTTCGTAGGCAAATCCTCTTTTCGCTTTATTTGAACATCTCATCTTGTTTGAATACTTTAATTTGTCTGTTGATAATTAGTGTACTGAATAAATAGTTACAAAGTATTATGGTGAGTCGCCCTTTACTTCCTCCTGCATCTCTAGCCGGGTCCAAGACTAGACAACGTACGTTACACAGTTTAAGAGCAACTGAATTAAGCTATTTATTACCTTCCTAATAGTAGCAATTCAGTCATATGAAGAGAATACGAAAAATATGAAAATAGCTATGCCAAATTTGCAGGGCAAATGGTGACACAAAGTGATATTTGCCAGTAATATTTGAATATGATTAATATGTGAGCTACATTCAATTTTATCACTAAAATTTGCAGCACTTACGTCATAATATACTGCAGAAATGAATTAGCCATCTTTAAACGTATTTGCCATCAACATCAGATAACTTGTATGAATGGTGCACAACAAGTAAAACACTATAAAGAACTTTGCACGAACAAATAATATAAAACAAAAGACAGGTTTTATATAATACAGTACTTGAAGAAAAACAATAATAGGGCTCTCTTTGGACATATTTACATTTTATATTTGATCTAACTACTTTACTTATCATACACATTATATTAATTCTAAGCTGAATATAACGCTATGCATTTCAGCATGGGATGTAACACGCAGGTCCAAACATTAATTATACAACATCAAAGGTCTCTCAATATTGAGGGAGGGTTCTTATACATTTACTCGTCGAAATAGCTATTCAGGCGATATTCGATCAGGCTAGAGCTCATTCTGTTATCAAACTACCCTCAATCAATTGTTATTGGAACGTCTTGACTTAGCACTTGTTTACGTTTGTTGGATGGTGCAAGACCGATACCATCATGTTTAAACCAAATTTTCTGAGAATAAATCACTGCAGGTTTCTCAGAAAAAATGGGTATTGCGTCCTAGAGAAGATCTAAATATCAGATACCCATTTGAAAATCCTCAAATAAGGCAAGTCTTATAGGCTATTCATTAAAATTCAGCATTGGAAATTAATAGACAGTCCATTGATAACGAAGTGATATCCACAATGCAAGATTTTCTTTTGAGACTAAGATTGATTTATCTACCATTTTAAAATACATTACGTCTAAAGCATACATTATCCATTCAAATAATATCAATAACTAGCGAAGGAATTTTATTTCTGATGAAAATTTAAGCATTTGTAAAGTCGTGATCTGTGTTTGATAATCACTTAAATGTAATGCCTACAATATTATTAGGAAGTACGTAAATGGAGAGGTTTTCCTTTTTTTTCCTTCATGAATTAAAGTAAATTGTTATCCCAATCTAACTTACTTTAATGATAAATATAATTTAAAAGTAGCAATAAGACATAATTATGTGCAATATATTTATTTATTTGTACGGAGTAATGAAATAATAACAGAAGTGACAAAACAACTGTTAATATCATTTCCTGAAATTTATTCCCTTCCATAGAGAAATCCTGTGGAAGACATGTCACCTCTCACACATCTAACCGCGCTTAATTTTCAGAACTCGAAATACCATAAGCATCTTTGGGAGGAATAATTTCTGCATCGCTTTCATAACTAATATTACTCAGGAACTCGTTAGAAAGCCCAGCCCACAAATCTGCAATTTTATCATTTGTTACAGTTTTATCAGATTGAGTTTTTCTTTTAGGTAGTGAAATGGCCTTTCAGAACTTTCATCTCTATAACTCATATTAAAAGGTACTTTTTTTTAAAAAAAATTTAATGTCATAAATTCGAAATCACATACTTTTACAACTTGCTTCTAATCTTTACTGCAGACCAGCATCAGCAGACACACAGCGAAATTTTTGTTCAGATGTGTGTTGGGGAAAGATTTCTTTAAAATAAAGTAAATCTCAAAATTCATTGCATCACTTTCTAAATATTCACCAAAATTTAAAGGAAATGCATTTTCTTTTTTTACCTTTCAACAATATTTTCTTCTAAATCTCTCGTTGAATGTCTATCATTCTTTTTTCAGGTAAACTTTCAATCGAATAAAAAAATTCCTTTTGAAAATGTTGAAGATGAAAATTGTAAGTAATTTTCTTAAATTACAGAATGAATTAATATATATATTTCAAGGCATATATATCCATTTATAAAAAAGAGTTAAACTTGTTTTAAATGCTGTAAAAAATTTTAAAAATGTAGTGAAAACCTTGCTGCATTTTAATTACTGTTGGTCAGTCTTCAATACAAAATACACTCTTCATGAAAAGAAAAAAAATGTTTTTAAATAAATACAAATATACGCATACGTTCATATTTCACACTATTAACATTTTCAAAAAAGGGAGAAGTATTAGAAAACATTTCCACGAATATTATTATGCATGAAAACTAAGCATTTGTTTTTGTTTCTCCGGAATTTTATTCCTTCCCTATTTGTACCAGCAAATATCTTTATAGTTAAAGTCTCGTCATTTCCACCAATAAACCGCCATTTCTATTTTCAAGTGTATTTTCACGGAGTCCAGCTGTCTTCACTTTCATTATTTTGCCTTAAGAACTTGGGGCCGCAGTAGCCTAGTAGTCAAAGTATCGGATCGGGGCTGGCGTGTCATGAGTTCGAGCCCAGTACCACTAAAGACCCGCCGTGTAGGGGAAGGGTGCACGTTAAATCTGTCGAGAACTCAAACGGCATCCCATTGGTGTGATGTGGGAGTTAGAAGAGGGGGTGCCAGCTCAAGTGTTATCCTCGTCACTTGACCATGGTTCAAAATTACGAGGTCCGTCACCAAAAGACCTCGTGTATAGTTGAACAGTGCGACGTTAATATTCCTCATTTACGCTTAAGAACTTGTCTGAAAAAAAATCTTTTAATCACAATAAATTACCTTACTCTAAATACTTCCCAACTATAGTTTGCAAGCACATAAAAGTGCTTTCTCTTCCATACAAAAAGTCCAATAACATTCAGGTGAATTGCATACTAGTGCTATTGAGTTCTGTGAAATGTATGTGTTATATTTGAAATATATTTTAAAACAAAAATTACTACAATGCATATAAACACTCATAACATATTCTAGGTTTTATAACTAGCTTAAATAATGTTTAGTGCAAAATGTTGTCATAAAAATGAAAGTTCTTAATATTTCATTTATTAGATATTATGATATTCAATGATGTTTTCTAGTACAATACCAAAAATTTAATTTAAAACTTTTAGAACGTGACCTATTTTGTTCCAAAATATTTTCTATGAATAGGCTATATTTTTGCCCTGTAAAAGACTCAGTAGTGTTGTGCACATCTGCGTCGTAGGAATCATTATGGTTTATAATTCATATCATCAGCTAGTGTCTGAATTGGTTAACAATTCAAAGTGAACGACTTAGTGATTTTGTTAGCTTGTTGTATGACTCATTATGGCTTATGAATGTAAATGAAATGAATATTTAAAAAAATGGCCATCTGCAATCTCTATTGGATGAAGTTGAAACTGATCAAGCAAGGGAAGAACATGATGAAATAATGGATATTAATCACAATAGCTAAAGTAAATTCCAGAAAAGCGATGAACATGAAACGTTTCAGTTGAAATTAAAATTTTCAAATGCTACCTAAAAATCTCTACGAGGAAATATATGAAGCCATAAGTGTAACACAAAACACACTACACGTTGTCAAAAATACACAAGCAAGAAAAATTCTATTTGTCAATCATCAAAGGAAAATAAAACTGCAATAACTTGAATAAAATATGATAGTTTTGCCTGCGAATATCATTCTTGAAATGTTAGGGAAAAGTGTCTGTAAATTGTGTCCTTTATAAAGCCCCACACATTAAAAACATTTTAGTTCAGTTTGATTGTATTTTTTCTCAAATTATCAATGCAAAATTTAAAATTTCCTAAAAATAGGTAAGTATACTTTATTTTAGTTAAATTATTCACTGGAATTACGATTTTTATCATTTAAAATAAAAATAATTATTTAAAAAAGTGGATTGGGGTGACTCCGTCCCCCCGCGTGAACACTGACGTTTGTATTGAGCGCGCGCATTCTTCCGGGTAAAAATGTGAAGTGAATGTAATGTGTTTCAACTAAGCGTCACGAAGTGGCGGAAATATGTGTTTTCTCCCGGGCTAAATACAAATAATTAAATAATTAAAATTTTTAAAGTAGGTTAGTGCATAATTATATATCATACATTAAGTAAATGCTTTATTTTTTAAACTCAAGCGTATTTTTTCCCCCTGAAAACTTTAAAACATCTAAAATTAGTTATTGAAATGTATTAATAATGCGTGAATTCACATCGTATTAAATTGCTGGTAAAATTACTATAACTAATTTAAAAAGTCTAAAGAAGAAAAACGGAAGACAAACGTTATATATTTTAAAATGTTCTTAGATTAATAAATGCAAGGAATTTATCGCCAAAACATTGTCTGTATTTTCTTAAAGTTAGAAAAAAACTGAAAAACAAAAGGAACAGTAAGAATATATCAAAAGAACAAAGATAACAGCATTACTTTATCAGTTCTATTCAAATTCTAATTTTTTGCCTCTAAAAAATATCTTCACTTCTGCATGAGTGTTTTCTTAGCATGTCAAAGAGGTGTGATAAAAATATTATTGTATTATTCTAAAATCGTTAAAATGCATAAAAAAACTTTAAAAGAAGAATGCACCTAAGTAAAATATATATAAATAAACACTTTTATGCCCGAAAGCTTTCTTTAGAAACTTTGCTCTTCAGCATGAAAAACATTTCAGAAAAATGCTTATTCGCCTTAGAAGTACTTTTTCTCTTATCGTTTCTGAGAATAACATTCTTCACATTTTTTCTCCTTAATGACAGAAAATGTGATAAAAAAATGAGAACGAGCAGAATTGCAGTTTTAGATTAAAATGCTAATTATGTTCATAGTTTAAATTTACATTAAAAGTCTATTTTTTATTGCAGTTTTTATATCTACACGCTGAAAAACATTCTATAATAAGAAGTGAAGTGCTTAAATTATTAAAAAAGCAGATTGCATAAAATTATTTCCTAAATTTTCTTTTCAGCTGAATAATTTAGGAACATTTTATCTTTATAAATAAATACTGAATCTTAAGAAAGAAGTCAATTTCGTGTTTAATTGCGCAAGATAACTGCAATTCTTTCGTTGCATTTTCTTGTCTTCGAAAGAAATTATGCTTTTTTTGTGAAAAATAATTAAATGGACTAATTGCGTTAAAATTTCACGGCAAAGACGAGTATAAAATAATCCGTTTTTATAAGTTTTTATACAAAAATGATCTTAAGGTTTTTTTTTTTGCTGTTGTTGTTATCAAAGCCTTTTAATAGATTTATTCCTATTTATTGCATCTGTGTTTAAAATTTTTTTCGAAGTTTTTTTTTTTAAACTTGCAATTTCTATTTTAACTTTTAATGGTTAAGGATTTTTGAAGATATAAACGTCATTTTTTCGGCCATTTTCACTCTACACACTGTCATACACTGGAAAATATTTTTTTTTCCATTAAAAGTAATTTTTTCAATGTCCTCATCCCTTAAATAATATCCACCTTTCTTTTTCTAATATTTGAAGAAAATTGTTGTATGATTTTATAATTTCTTTCACACACACACTCATGATATACAGAAATTTTAAATCTCTTTCAGAAATTTTCTTCAGAAAATTTCTTTTTCTTCAAAAATTTCTCTTCTCTTTCTCATTTTGCATTTCAATTTTTTTGGAAATGCAAAATGGTACACTGAATATATTTTGCCTTTTCATCTTTATGTATCAGAATTGTTCCTGGGTTGTTTATCTAATATCATTCTTCTTCTTTGATTGTTTTTATAAGTAAATTTGAACTTCATTTACAATTATAAAATTACTTGTATTCTTCTCTGAATAGTTGACTTTTTTCATATTTTGTATTCACAATTATTCAATTGAAATGAGGTAAGTTGACTTGATCACTCCAAAACTTTAATTTTCTTAGCTATAACCCAGATTGTAACCATTTTGGAGGTAAACTTGGGTTCAATCACCTTCTAAAACATCCATCCACGAAGAGTCTTTTTATGGGTTTAATGCAGTTTGGAATCTACTAAAATCTTTTTATAGGTATTTTGAACCAAACACGTATTCATTGATTTGTACGTGGCGGATGATACCAGCTTGGTGGGAAGCTCTCAGGACCATCTGATTCATTTCGTGCCTCATAATTGGACGTTGGACACTGACCCATTCTGATGCCTTTGGACGGCAAAAATAACATCAGGTATCAGTTCCAAAAGAATTAAATTTAAATTCGATAATCCAATAGACTTTCTTCCAATCTTTGGTTGTTTCCGTTTCGTGTTTCTTATCAAATTACAATCAAGTATTCCTACTATTTTCCCGCATAACAGAGCTTATTTAAATATGTGTGGTCAAATACAGTGAAATCGACAGATGGCGCTTTATGGTGCAATTACTCTCTGTGAATTTGTGTTCGGTGGTCACTTCTCTGCATATTTGGGTCAGAGACAATTTTTTTCTGGATCAACGTGTCTTGACATTGAATCAATTTTCTTTCGACTCCTAATGTTGGGAAATCGAGCACGCCTTTATCTCCTTTTCTCTTATTTACTACACTCCCAACAGTGGATTTTGGAATTCCAAATTTGATGGCGATAGTAGAACCCCTCCTTCTAAAACAATAAATAAACGAAAGGGAAAAGTCGCATTTTGTCATTTCTTCATTCTGATACAAGTAATATGAAGAATTCCTCAAAATTTATATAATTATAATACTTTAAAAGTTTAAAAAAGCAGTTTTCATGTACTAAAATAAATTTGAATGGTTTTTGTGCTTTTAAATGAACCATCACATATTCTAGAACAATCTGTGTGTAGATAATTACTTAAAGCTTATTTGAATATCTGCACTAAGTTGCAGAGCATGGAATTATTAAATCATTCGCTTACTGCTCGTATAGAAAGAAAATAATAAAAATGTAACTCAAAAGAAACGGACAAACTACTAGCCCATATAGTCTGCATTTTATTGCTCTTCTTTCTCCACTGAGCTAGAAAATCCCTTGCGTGTGTGTGAAAATATCACATTCAACATTTTTGCGATGATGTACTAATCAACAGAAAAGATTTTAGAGACAGGTGTGTCCCATATACACCCAACACAAATGTTACCGGCAGCCGGGTGATGCATCGGTGAATCGTGGTTCATACTGATCTACAGGATTGGTCGTTTCCACGAAAAGTTGCTTTGAATAGCCTACCGTCCAATAAGACTCGAGACTGGAGAATATATGACACTTCCGTAGCGAAAGGGTTAAGTCAAGAATTACAAACTCGTATTTTATCAGATCGTTTCAGAACTTCTGCGTTGAAATTTTTAAATTCACATTTGATATTTTTTAAATTGACAATTTTCGCACATATTATGAGTTACATCTAATGTTAGATGACTAAAGCTAAAAATTAGATTTATATCATTATAAAATTTCGTTTACATGAAAATTCAAAACGATATGATTTGCTACATGAAAATTCAAAACATACCGTCTTACATCTTTTACCAGCTACTGTATATAGGATAACATTATTAAATATTATTAGGTTGTAACATATGAAATGTCCGATTTTCTCCAGTGTATTTATGAGATTTTTCTAACAAGATTTTATTTATATATTCATATATTATACATGGCCGTGGGTAGCCTAGTGGTTAGAGCATCGGACCCCAGACCGAAAGGAATGGGTTCAATGCCCTATGCCACCAAATGCCCGCCGAGTACAAATCGGAGAACGTGCTCGTACAATCTGTGGGTCCAAACGGTGTCGCCATCTATCGTGTTGCGTGAGCAAAAATCGCACTGTCACCCTCTTGGGGGATCAAAGCTTAGGCTACCGACAGGCGTAAAATTCTAGTCCTTAGCCGCAATGAATTTCGTGGACCTTGATCTGATGTTACTGTCGATCAGGTGGCATAAGCAACAACAACAACAACAGCATATATTATACATTATTTTAAAGCTAATTTCTTGTTCTATCTCATTTGACATGATTTAATTAATAATATTGTAATTTTCTGATAATTTTATGTGCTTAATCATAGGCTGAATTCTCAAGATTTGGGAGTATTATTTTTGTAGGAGTAGAAGAGTGAGCATAATGTCGCAGCAGCGTTTGGAGACAGCTCAGTAACTAAACGTACCATTTCATGTTGGTACGCAAAGTTCGAACCAAGTCCCGAGAGTCTCACAAATGAAGACTAAGCAGGCCGAATACAGCAATGAACAACGAAGTCCTACGAGCAATAGTTGAGCAAAGTTCTGGAAATACTGTTAGAGATTGCGTCGAAGATCTAAGCTTATCTTCAACAAAAATCTCATTTTACTTAACAATGATTTACAACGTTAAAATTGGATACATGGGCTCTTCATGAGTTGAGAGAGAAATGATGAGAGTAAAAAAAGAAAATCAACGCTTTGAAACATCGTTTGCACTTTTTCTCAATCAAAACGATCCGTTTCTCAATCGAATTGTAACATGTGACGAAAAGTGAATTCTGTACGACAATCGATGGCGTTAAGTGGATGTCGACAAAGCTCGAAAATACTTCTCGAAACCAAATATATATAACAAAAGGTTACGGGGACTTTTTAGATCTCCTCATTCGGTTCTATCCACAACCACTTTATGAAACCAAGCGTAACCGTCGCAGGAGAGATAGACGAAATGCAATAAAACTTTCCGCATAAACAGTTTGCATTAATCAATAAGAAAGGCACAAACCTTATCCACAATTATGCTGACCACATGTTTCAATGATCACTCGACGGAAAGTTAACGCACATTGGACAACAAAACTTTAGACTACCAACCACATTTACCTGACTTCTCACCTACGGATTATGACTTTTTGAAACATCTGTGGATAACTTCCTACAGGAGAAAAGCTCTAGAATTCCAAGGGATGCTGAAATGGCATTCAATGAGTTTGTCACCTCCTGATCTGCTGAGTTTTTCGATACCAACATTAAAAAAAAAACTTGTTTCACTTTGGCAAAAATGTGTTGAAGGCAATGGTTCTTATTTTGATTAATATAGTTTGTTCCATAAAATATACAACTAATCATAATTGAGGTTTTAACAATTATGTATTGTGAGATTATTAAATACTTTATAAAATTGAAATTCTACTAGTTTAAATGAGTATTTCTTTTAACATTTAATATTGATATATGTGTGTGTGTTTGTGTGTATGTGTGTAATAATTCCCTCTAGCATCCTTTTAATTAACTCGTTTAAATATTTTTAATTCCTTGGTACAAGACTAACGCATTAATCTTAATCGTAATCTAATAATAACATTGCATCAGAAAACTCGCTCCCGCCCGTTTCCAACCAATCACGGATCCCTTTTAAAAAGAGTCTGTGACCTTCACTGCCAATATATAAACTGAATGAGCCTTGGGTCTTTCTTTCTCTTTGTCTTCTCAATTTCGTCATGTAATCTGTGCCAGTTTTTCCTTGTTTGTTTTTGTGTTTATTTTATAGGTTTTATGTATACTGTTTGAAATATCCTGCTCAAGAAATAATAGAAAGGAACAATTAACAAGTTCCATCAAATATGCCATGACAGCACCAAAACAAAATGTAATAATCAACAAAATATCTACTCCGCGTAATGCATTTCATATATATATTTTAACATTCTACAATTAATCTTTCTTGATATTGTTAGTAGACAAGTTCTTAAATGTACCAAAAGATGCATATTTTGAATAAAAGTGCTCTGACAAATTTATTCTTCTATATTTAGGGGCTGCTTATTCAACACTTATCCGTTTCGAAATAACAAAACAATCTAATAATATATAAAATAATTATGAAATTGCCCTTTATGAATAGGGTATTGATATATCCCCTGGAATAAAAGAAAACCCCTCCTCTAGCAGAATAATGCAACGTTAATATTCTCTCACTCACCCTGAAATAAAAGATGACATGTAAATTAACAGCATTTCAACAACCTCGCCTCTGGATTTTATTCATTTTCATGAAAAAAGAAAACATTGAAAAAATAACAAAAAGAATAAATATATTTATTCAAAGATGAATTCTTGTGCATTTAAAAACGTTGTTTTATTTCACTTTTCATGATATGAAAAAATAAATATTTTTTTCATACAGCATAACATTTCAATATGCGTCCAGAAAAAAAAACTAGATGCATTTCTATTTGAAATAAATATACATTAAAATTCCCCATTGAATTTTTTCCCATCGCGTCTCGTCTGAAAGCTTACATAGTATTCAAATGTGTTTAAATCACGAGAATCTTTGCATTCTTCTCAAGACCTGACAGAATATCTAAAACTTATTGCCTTCCCACAAATATTTTTTTTACAGAAATGGAGATCTTTTTTACCAACTTGAGCTGTCAGCACCAATGATAGATGGGACCTGAAGAATTTAAAAGAAAAGCGCCTCTTGCAATAAACGGCCTGTGTTCACCCCCTATTTTCAGTCCATCAAAAATAAGGCACAAAATGACAACTTGGCTCTTGCCCGACGTTTTTAAAGTCATCCATTACACAGGCGTCACTTACTTTTAGTTTTATTTCTTAACTCAATTTTTTAACGTTCATTTTTACTCTTTGCAAAAAACTGAAGCTTTTATAAAAATGTAATGTTTTTTATTGGTTTAGAATTTAGTTTTGCTTGAAGATTTAATTTTTGCAAATATATTTCTTGTTTTCTTTCAGAAACATTTTTATAGACTATTTGTCAGGTCCTTGCCTTGCCTGGTTTCTAGAATTTCTAAATGAAATAGAACGATGACTACAATAAACTTACTGATAATTATAATAAAATTCTCGGATATATTATGATCATTAATATAGTGAGAATAAGATAGGAATTGAATGTTAAAATTGTTTGAAAAAATAAAATTCTTCTACTAAATCATTTTTCACAGTGAATCAAACATTTAATATTGTAATCTAAAAGTTACGCTTCAAAAAATTAATAAAATAAATTAAATAATCAAGCATACATGAAACGAAGAATTAAAGTAATATTTGTGTTTACTAATGGTTAAAGTAAATTTAAAAGACGATTATTAATTTCTGGAAATTCAATCATTAAAAAGTACAGTCAGAACAATACAAATTTAACGAAGGAATTTTTTCAGAAAATTTTCCTATCAATAAATTTGAGAGAAAATTTGATAGTTATAACCAAAAAAAGAGGAATTTGCGAAATTTGTATAATAGCTACTTTTTGATTTAAATCACATAATTTTGGTATTTTTAGAATTATTCAAGGCATTTTTTGATATTAATTTTAACTATCTTAGAAGAATTTTCAAACTTTCCTTGTTGACTGTTAAAGACAATCTTTTTTTTAAATTTGTGTGGTAATAGTTCTATTGTTTAACCTACTAAATGAACCATCCAAATGATCTACTTTCAAGCAAACTTTATTGTTCATTTATTGTTGAAAATCATCAACATGGAGCCAGGGATCTTTTCATAGTTTTCCATAAAAAACGTTTTCAACTTTCGACGGAGATAGGTTATACAAGTCAAAAAAAGAGTCAGTGGCTAGAGAGAAAAAAATTTAATTCTTAATTTAAAAAGTGGTGTTATGCACTCCTCTTCTGAACTATAAAGGGATTGAAATATTCAAATGCAGACCTAAATTTGCGTGTTTATAATTCAGAAAATATAAATTAGTGATGAAACTGGAGTCATTTTTCATATTTATCTGGAGAGATTTTAAATGAAGCATAAACGAGCTTAACCCGAATATATTTATTCCTAATACACTTTATGAAACAAAGCTGCTGTAGCTCATTTTAGACTTTCGACAGGACGTGGCTGACTGAGATCTTTCAGGACTGTACTCTGTGTGGCTCTGATCAGCCTATGATCTCTGAAAAATTGGTCAAGTGCCTTGCACTAATTAGTCTCCATTCTATTGTCGAAAAATATTGCAGATCACGTGCAGTAATGACATAGGTGCTATTGTAGTGTGTGTAAATTGTAAAATAAAAAAAGACTTTTTATAACAGGAAAAGCAACAAACCAATAAAGAGTTATCCGAAATGGATGAATATTTGTTAGATGTGATATATATGTACGAGTATTTAAAAATCTTTTAATGCAGTGTCGAATAATATGAATATTTTATTCAGGAATTATAAGTAAAAGTGCAGAAATAAAAAAAATTGTTGCCCACCCCCTGTTGATTATGTTAGTCTGCTGAACATTTACTCGAATAGTGGATTAGGTATACTTCAGGGACGACGTTTGATCATGAAAACATATGTGTAATATCTTTAACGACGGCACGTCGTCAAAGAAGTGTTTGATAAGCATGAAGACAAAAAATAGGGAGGCTAGTTGCGTGGTGCCGGATTTTTTTCTGTTGACATATACGCTTGGGATCCAAGGAAGGAAAGCAAACACTAATGCACGAAAAACCTCGTCAGCCGATTTAAAGGGTGCCATGAATGACAATCAAAAGGGACCAATTATCAAAAGAAATGCTGCTCTGTTCCATAAGTCCAGGTTGTTTAATGTCTGATTGATGGCAACTAAATGATTATTGAACTGTTTTCAATAACATTTCCAGACACCTCTTAGTGGGGTATCAGAGTTCCGCTTTAAGTGCAATACATCATTAAAAATTGTTCCACTCATGTTCTTGAGATTCCAGGTTTATTTATTTATTTTCCAAGGAGACACGACCAAGTCATTGGGTTAGAGATTTAACGTTGGAGATTTTAAATTGGATTTCAGGGTCTGACAACACAGGAAACACTCGTAGAGTTGTGCATAATGTATGAAACAGTTGGTACTATAGCTTTCGCAGCATCAGCCTCATACGCAAGGCCATCTATCGATGGTATTTGCAGTAACCGGTGTCCCATATACTCATCGAGTAGTTGAAGAATATGCATCCATTACACGAAATTACGAACTGTTATTTTTCAAAAGGTCAGTATAATTCTATTATTCTAGATAAAATATCCGAAGTCCAATTTTGATTCATTTCCTATTCGTAAAAAAATAACAAAAAGGTTTTCACTTGCACTTTCCCAGCAGCAAGTGGGTGACAGGTTTTTCCATAAAAGCGTTTAGTTTATAAAAACAAATACTTCCCTTCACTTCAGCATAACATTATTGTTTTTTTCTGTGTTTTTCTGAACATAAATGCATGAGGAAAGGTTTCTGCCTCTTTTTTTTTTTTTTGCAAATGTTGCGAAAAGTAGCATAAAGCACATCGTCGCTTGAAGTTTAAAATAAGTAAAACAAAATTGCAATCTACTCAGCTATTTCTCTAGCACCGATTAGACTCTTTTAAGAAATATTATATATATATATATATATATATATATATATATAATTTGGTTTGATTCATATAATAATGAAAGTTTTGTAATATTTGAGCTCAATTAAACAACATGTTATTTCCAGATTTTCTAATATTTGGTATATCGTTCGGAATGTCTTAAAATATTATTTGCCTTTTCAATCAGATATGATTATTTCTGTGATGTATAAAAATAGAAATATTCATTGTATCTTCGTGTACAAAGAAGTTTATTTTAATATATTTTAATTTGTTTAATAATTTATTTAAAATAAAAATACTGGTATAAAATATATTATCTGGTGTTTATTCTGAAACGTATCAGGAAAAAAAATTAAATTTATAATAATCTGCAAATTTGCATAAATAACATAACGAACTCATAAACATATGGTATAGATCAATAATCTTAAATATTTGATATTAGTTGTTGAAAAACCATGTTAATTACCAATGAACTAAGTTTGTAGAAAATTAAAGATTTCTAACAAAAATATTTTTTTAGCATTATTTAAATTTCTCTTTTATGTTCAAATTGCCACTGGAATTAAAAAATTTAAAAAAAGAGGAATGAATGTAAATGCAAAATATGAATATTAAATAAAACGGCAATTTTCTTTTTCTTCTGGAAAATTACCAATACAGGAATTGTAATTAAACTATCAGCATTAAAGGGGTAAAATCCCATTGTTCCATTTTTATAATAATTATTAAATTGCCTTCACAACTTCTTTAGTTCACTTTTTTGAAAATCATTTGGTTTTAAAGCTTTCTAACTTTCAGACGTTCCAAGAAAATTTACTTCATTCGGTTATTTGTCTATTTAGTTTCTCAAAAAAAGCTGGATGTTTTTTTTTTGATAGTCTTGAATTTGAAAAAAAAAGGTTTTTTTAGTTAATAGAACTTTAAATTGAAAAGTTCTAAAATTAGAGAAAATGGTGGAAATAACGTTAGTGGAATAGATGTACTAAAATTGAAATACAATATGTGAGCTTCTAACTTATTTTTAAGCAACTACTTTTTCATAAATCATTTCTTTTTTATGTATTCAATGATTTAATACTGTTTATGAAAATGAAGTATTTTATCAAGAATAAAAACACAAATTTGCATCTTAACTTTATATTAAAAATTAATTTGCTTAGTAATTACGTTAATAGAATAACATCTATTTTTTTTATTTTTTTCTAAGTACATTTGTGGATCATATTTAAAAATAAATTGCTATAAAAAAGTAATAATATATTTTGATATTTGTAAATAGTCTGCATAAATGAAATATCATCTTTCATTTATTGTCTTCATGAATATATTTACGTTTACAAAACCTAACCTAAAAATTAAATTTTAAGAATAAATTTCACCTAAATTTATCTTTAAAATAACCATTCTATTTTTTATTCAATTAGTAATGTTCTTGTTTTCAATTATTAATAAAAAGTTGATATAAACACACTACTGGTCCTTCAAAATTCAACTAAAGGAAAGACAAATATTATCAAAAAATCGCATTTTTTTAGCGTAATAAACACGCAGTACAATAAAATGATTTCGGCGAGGAAAGGAAGACGATGAAATCATTATAGCATGTTGTATCCAAGGTTAGCAATAACTGCTTGTATACAGTGAATGAAATAGGATTTGTATGCCTTGTTAGGGTTTGGAGGATCTTGCTGCCTTCACACAATGGCAAAGTGTATATATCTGATGTAGTAGAGGGTAGTGTGTGTGTTAGGTCAGTCATTTTCCAATCATTAAACTAAAGAGAATAGATCTTGATAAAAAGTACTCCCAAAGCGATCTACAAGACGAAATAAAAATCTTGAGCATTATGCACCAGGTATGGGATCATGAGTTATTTTGAGTGAATGTATCCGCAAACAAGCTCACAGAGAGAAAAGGAGAACTACAGAGACCGAAACCTCAGAGCTGACTAGCTGGTCAGAATAGTAGTAGGAATCGTAGGTGAAGGGATCAATCTGAAGATAAGGGATAAAAATGAATGTGAATAATATAGAAACACAACACTATTGTTTGAATAACCTGTCGCCAAATAATCCGGCTGTAAAATAACAAAAATAGCAAAAATTGGCTATCTGCCTTCCTGGGTGAAATCAGAATAATTTATAGTCAAAAAGTATTGATAATGTAAAAATATTAAGTAATAAATGATTCTTCATATAAAAATTAATAAAAAAGCTTTAATGGAAGTAATAAAAGAAAACTAGTGACACACTGGGTGTCCACTAACAAATAAAATGGTATTCGTGTTTTAAGTACCACCGACGTATCAACAGGTGTGTTGTGTGCCCCTGACGTATATATCCGTCCTTCAGAAATACATTTCTTTTCTTTGCATTGTGGTAAGTGAAACTGTTCCGAAACCTTTAAAATGTAATAAAATTATCTATACAGTGTTTACGAAGGTCTTACTTCAGAGAAAAATTTGCCTATGTGTGCTTTTTTCTCCCTCCTCCAACATACCGCATAGGCTCGCTTATGAGAAAAAGGGTAGCTCAGGAGAGCAAATCACGTAATTTTTAAGCGGTTGTTAGGGGTTAATATTTGCTTAATTATTTTTAAAAATTGTTCAATAATGAGAACGTTTGCCTTATTTTTAGTCTGCTTAAAGAAATCGAAGCTATATGTCAAATCTTCATCTAGCGTATCTATTCGTATACACCACTTAAATAGATTGTTTTTATGAAATAACCAGAAAGATATTGTTGATAAAGTACTAAACCATGTATGTTTTGTTTAAGCACTCACTACACCGACTTTATTAATGTAATCAAAGTGGCTTCACAAATTCATTTCGTTTTAGAGGCACAAATTTTCAAACGTTGGATTAAATAAATTATAATTCTGTACTTCAGAATAAAATGCATTTAATTTATATTATATGTAGATGATATTGTAATTTTTAAAAGAAGAGGGCAATGTATTACTGATGTAATAAAAATTTTAAGTGAGAAATTTGATTCAAAGAATTAATAAAAAAAAGTAATGAGCAAGAACCTTATATTGTATTTAATATACAATATAACTAAAATCAGAATGTTGTAGACAAAGCATATTAATTCATTTATTCTGAATTAAAATAGGAATGTTGAGGATACTTCAAGAAAATTTTGTAAAATGACTGCAAGGCAACGTTACAAATTATTCATTTTACATTATGCATGCAGTTTTATATACTGGAGTCCCAGGGATAAAGAACTTCATTCATCATCATATTCAAACATCTAAAACATTATTTTCTTCGATTCATGTAATGTTTTTATATTTCTAGACAACTACACTGACATATATGTAACAAAAACATTGAATATGTTAGAAAGTTACTCCTAGGATATTTTCCATTTCTTATCGAATGTCTTTATTTTTTGTAATTTGTTTTTTGTATATATTATTATCTAAGTAATGTTTTTGCTCTATAGTGGTATCTTATAAAGATTTTTTACTTCAGATTACTGTCCAATGAATATGGAGTTTTAAAATGTTTTTTACATTTTGGTACTTTACATTTATTACTACCCATATACTTCTCATAATGATGTTTGTTGCCACTCTGGGTCGCAGGTGAAATTTAAGATTCTGAAAGAATAAACATTGCTATAAAAATAGATTTATTTGGTTCAATCAATTTATTATAAATCAATATTGTAAACAGAGGGAGCAATCAAATTAATTGGTTATCTTAAATTCGTAAGAAAAATAACTAAACACTTAACTGAGTACGATCCGATGGAAAAACATCCATCAGATTCTTCCTTGGTCAACTATATTCCAGTCTAAATCATCTTCTGCCTTTCACGAAAGCTTTCCAAAGTCACTTCGTTAATCTCATTTTAATAACAACGTAACGACTAACTCTAACACTCACTTTGCTAGAGTTTAAATAGTACTCAAATACTCATAACACCAAGTTCTTTCTACGGAAAATGGTTTTAAACTCAAACAACAGTTAAAAATTTACTTTTTTTCCAAAGAGGATTAGTAGAAAAACGTGAATAGGACCCGTCAGACATTGACTATCCAAATGTTTATTCTATCATTTTATAAATGAAGCATTTTTGATAGTGATTTGACTAGATTACTTTATTTAAATTAGTTGTACACTATAAAGTTGAAAATTGCTTTAACTTTTTAGATGTTGCTTGAATTACATTTTAAAATTAATATATGTGCATGTGTTATGATATATGTGTATATTATATTTTATATATAAATATAAGATATATAAAACTGTCTTTATTCAATGCTTAAATATAAGTTCCAACTACTAAGCACAAGTATAAGACTTCATTATCCCGAGAGAATCACTTATTTTAAAATGTAGTTATTTATTAAAATTTTACTAAACCCTTATTTCTGTCTAAAGCATATTTAATGAATCTTTTAAAATGTTAATGGTAGATTAATTTTAATTAAACGTGGTTCGTTTAAAAAGGTTTCTTTATATTGAATGCTTCTTACTTTTAAGAAAACTATTAAATCTGTCACTAACATGAGAAGCTATAACATTAGAGTTACAGATTTGTGCCGAAAAAGTATTCCAAATTCAAATTCTGATTTATACAAAAAAAAAAAAAACTTTGGTGTATTTAAATATAAATGCATAACATATTTATTCTTTAAAAAACAGGAACTTTCTTATTTAATACGTGTAGCATTTTTTATCAACTTTGTATAAGTATTATAAAATTAGTTCTAGAGACTTAAAAAGGTATTTAAATAAATTTAGTTCAGGTGAACCGTACTGCATGTATCACTACAATGAAACAGGCATACATTTCTAAGATCCTTATTGAGCATCATATCTTTAAACAAAATAACTTTATAATGCCAATTGAATTTAATTCAAAGGAAGATAATGTATCTCTAAAATAATTTTCAAGTAGAAATTTTAATGTATACAGGCAGCTTAAATTCAATTAACGCAAAGTTAACACGGGAATTCTAAACTTAGCATCTGGTTCTTATGCAAAGATTCTCAGAACTCATGTTACTCTGTTGTAATCCTTAATTAAGCTATCCGCTTTCCATGATAATTTGAAACCTTCAAGGTGCTTTCCCTCTACTACAAAATGTTACTTCTGCGATATGGCGGAACTTTACCCTTGAATAACAATTATAGACCTTTCATTGAACAGTATTAAGCCAATCACAATCTCTTATTAAAACATCTTAAGGAGGGATTAATGCCATAAATCAACGTCATTGGTCCATGCAAATAATGTCATGAAGAGATTAATTGATGTACTGTGGTGTGACAAAGTATACTTTTTTAGTTTGTTTTTATAATGATGTCAAATTCCGCGGCAGATTGAATGCTGCTTTAAAAATTCCTTCCATGACATCACTAACTTGATATTTATCAAGGTATGACTTAAAATATATTTTTATTTAATTCTGTGTAGGTATAACATAGATGACTGCAGTTTAAATTGCAGTATTAGGTGTGGAATTACTATTAGTGTTATATTAATCCTGCTCTGAACTAAAGAAAGCGACATTGCAAGAACATTCCATTAAGGAGCTGATTTTTAGGTATAGTATATATAAATATATTTTTTTATTTTAAAATTCAATTATAAATCTCAATCAAAAACACACAAATAACTTGAATTCCTTATTTTTTCCTATTAAAGTATTTAATGATTTTAGTTTTCTTAATAGTTTATTTAGACTGCATGCAGCAGAATGTAAAAAAGTATAAATATATATCATATAATTTTCCAAGAAAACTTTAATGACTTTGGTATTTAAACTTTGATGAGTGACTGTGGGTAGCCTAGTGGTTACAGCATCGGCGTCGGATTCTAGATCGGAAGGTCTGGTTTCGATGCCCGATGCCACTAAATACCCTAAGAGTACACACGGAGTAGGTGCTCGTTAAATCAGTGGGTCCGAAAGTCTTGTGGACTGTCGCAGCAGAAACCACGGGTACAGGGATTAGAGAATGTTTCCCTCTCCTCCAGCTTCATGCCTAAATTGTGGAGGTGGAGATAGGTGGTCTCGCCATCTATCGTGTATGAATCGAGTCAAACAGTACTGCCACCTGCATTGTGCTCAAAGCTAAAATATAACGACAGGCGTACACCTAGCACTTGTCACGATGAATTTCGTGGGCCTCGATCTGACACCGTCAGACAGGTTGCATTAGAAACAACGTTGATGAAACTCACCAACAAATCTATTTCCTGTTACTGATGAACTAAATTAATAGCATAATTATTGTAGTTTCCGTGAGTTCGGCTTTAAATAAAGAATTCCTTACTCACAGTTTTGAGCATCTAAAATTTTGGATACTCTTATCAATTTAATAATTTTCGCATTCTTCAAAAAAAAACTGAGTACTAACTCTTACAACGCTCAAAAAATAAAAGCAAATACAAAAAAAGAAAAAAAAACGTTTGTAATATTTTAATTGAAAATCCGTATATTAAAAGCATTTAACAAATTATTTTAATATTTAAATTTACTTAAGATTTGTTATTTTTAGCATAATTTTCTTTTACTTATTTCTGCGTAAGTATTGCCTATAAAAATAATAGGATGTGTTTATATATTTCAATACTAAACTTTTCTTTTCCTGAATTGACGTTAAACAAGCATAAATCCTACAATAAAAGAACTTTAAAAGAAATATATGTGGATTTAGTATTATATATTCCTATGTATTTTTATATTTTAACGGCTTCCTTTAAAAGTTTTGCCATTTTATAGGTTCTTAATAGTAAAAACTTCCATAATAGTTACACATTTATCGTTGAAATAGTTTTCTTTTTTTTTCAATTCAAATTCAATAAATTCTTCGAAACTTAGTGGCTAAGTGGTAGCTCATCGCGCTTCCATATCACATATCCAGAGCTCAAACCCCGGTATAAATAATTTTGACTTAGTCTTCCATTCCTTCATTTCGTCGATAAATGGGTACCAAGCTTTTTTAGAAACCAAACACAGGGGAGTTTGCGTTAGACTGAACAGCTAACCGGAACATCTGCTCAGTGGCCAAAGTGAGAAAACTGAGAGGGGAACAGTAAGCCTGAATTTAGATTTTGAATGAATTCCTTACATTTTTCTAATTTTAATGCATCTCATACAAATAAAAAATCTCTAAATATAAAATTATATGAATTGTATTTTTATATTTGTCACATTACTTTTAAGCAAAATATTAAGGCAATGTAGCAATTTGTAGATTACTGCTATTGGTAAAAAAAATTTAAACTTTTTGGTTTCAATTTTCTTATTCTTTCGAACACTTATTTTTTTTATAAAAATTCACTGATGTCGATGCTGGCTATCTTCGCAAATTACATCACTTTTTATGCACATGTTCATGGGGATGTGTTTTAACTCCCTTGCAGGGATTAATAAAATTCATTTCATTTTCTTAATATATAATATATCATTAAGTAAAACCTTAACTCTAAACTGAGTCAATTTTAGAGTATAATTCCTAAATATATACAAAATAGTTATAAACCTAAGATAACTAGTCAAGATAGTCAAAAACGTTAGCCACAGTAGTATTATAGCAATCTCCTGGACTTAGGAACCAAGATTGCAGGTTTAAGCAAAGTTTTGCAGCCACCCAACCTTCACCTGTATTTTCCAGTACTCTGGGCCGTAGGGAAAGTAAGGAATATCAAGAAAAATTTAACTATTATAAATAAAAACACAATCTATTAAATTAATCGACAATATTATAACCTACTCTTAATTACTAATATAAGTTAAAATCGATGTAAAACAAAAACAAAAAACCTAGATGATAAACTTACTACCTGTGAACAGTATCAAAACGTATTTGACGCGCTATAGAAAGAAGAGTGCAAAACAGTACCTCATAAAAAAAGTAAAATATGATAAAATAACATTAAGTCTATACATATACATTTAAAACCTTAAAATATTTAATTAAAATTTATAAAAATATAGAGAAAATAAAAAGACAAACCTACACAATGATTTTAATTAAAATATAGTATTATTGATTTGTTAAACATATAGCGCCATCATTCGGTTAACTGTAAAACTAATTTTAAAAAATTTCTATATTATTATATATTGCCATTTCACTGAGAACTATTAGAAATATAATTGTACACAAATTAGCAGGATATCCATGTTCAATACATTGGTTAATTAATTTATTAAAATGTAAATATATACTACATTTATCACTAACTAATACATTATTATGATAAATATAGTTAAAAATAATATTTCCATATATAGAAATGAATAAGTTGGATTTCTAGTATGGCACTTTAGTAATGTAAAAAGGCACTTTAATAATGTTAAAAATTAAAATCCTCACTTTTATCATAAATATAACTATGCAATATTATAACCCTTAATAAACAATGACACATCCAAGCAATTAGTTTCAACTGGATTATTATTAATCTTAACTAGGTTTAAGTAATCAGGATAAAATGTAATACTAGGATTAAAATTATTGCTTTTGCCAAATAAATTAGATCATCTATATACCTAAAAATGTAATAATCATTGTTGATAATGTATTTATATTCATAAAAGTGTAAATATCAATTAACCAAACTATTGCTAGCAAACTATTGTCAACTTGAGGCAAACCTTTAGTTTGTTGATACAATGTACCATTAGTGTTAATATAACTTTCTTTTAAGACTAAATCCATGAGAGTTTTAAATTTTTGTAAATTAATAGTAAGATTATAATCACTATGATTATCTAAAATTACCTTAATAATATCAGTGCTATTAATGGAATTGAAAAGATCTTCAAAATCATAACTAAGAACTGAATAAATATTTTTTTATTTTTTAAAAAAATATATGTAATATCTTTACTATTTTTAATTATAGCTTTAATAGATTGCTTATAGGTGAAGTTTTGTATATTATTATGCTGCATTTTACCTGCACTAGTGATATAAGTTTTAAACCATTTGTTATATATATCTTTATATATAAAATTATATATATATATATAAACGTGTCACAGTGTTTGTCCGTGATGAACTCCAAAACTTCTTGACCAATCATAATAAAATTTTGCATACTGTGTGTCCCCTCGTCCAACTTAAAACATAGGATAGTTTTTATTTCAATTAACGACGCTATAATGTTTTTTATTGCCGGAAATGTGAAGAATCCGGAAAACGCATTGCCAGATTTCCTGAAAGGAATATTTGCAAAATGTGGCAATGCTCATGTGTTTGTGGAAGCAGATGTTGCAAACCAAAATGCACGAAAACTAAGTGTCTGGCGTATTTCGTGGTGTGGAATCCAATTTTCGAGCTAGTTTCCAAAAATAACCGTAACTTTGCCGAAAAAAGCCGTCTGACCGTATTTTAGACACACCATAACAAGGAGTTAGTTACATTAAAAGCCATGAATCGTGAAAACTTGGACCCTGGCATACTTCAAAATGAATAATCCGAATCTGAAATCCAATCTGAGAAATAACTTCAACTTTGCCGGATAATTCAGGACGACCATTTGTTACGCAAACCGTGGCAGGAGCTTACATTTAATGTCTTGGTGCGGGAAAAGTGCGTTTCTGTTGTAATTTGGGATGGTAAACGAGAATTTGAAATCGAAATTTAGAAATTCCTGTAACTTTGTCTGATATATCCGGACGACTCTAATGCCTCTTCCAGGGCCTGAACTTGCCGGCTCAGGGGCACAAAAGTAATTTCCAGTTGTATCTAGGAGCGGGAAACGACAATTTGAACTTATATTTCAGAAACTTTGCCGGATAATGCCGGCCGACCGTAAAAAATGTCCTCCTTCAGAGACTGAACTTACAGGAGCAGGGGCGTCGAAAGTTTGCACCGAGTGCTTCTCGGGGTGGGAACGAGTATCTGGATACGGATTTCAAAAGCTTCCGTAAATTTTCTGGATATTGATGGATTTGCGCTCGAGTTCCACCTCCGGATTTTCATTCCCTATAGCAATTGAACTTTCAGGTGCAGTTGTGCGAAAATATGATTGCAATAGGAAATTGTATCTTGGGGCATTGTTGTCACTGGTGGCCATTCCGCATCAGCTGCCATTGGACATTCATAAAGTACAACATGCAATGCGTATCATAAAAAAAAGAGTCGATTGGCTACAGTATTGCAAACGAATTCAATCATGATCAGGGATAAGTGTACCATGACCCATAAACATTCACTCAAAGTATTACATAGAGCTTTGCAAGATTTAATTGGCAACGAGAGAATATTTGGTGTTGCTGTTGTATTACTCTGTCTGGTGATTTCCGACAGACATTAACAGCCATTACAGGCTTTACTTTTGCTCACGAGATTAACGCCTGTTTAAAACAATATTTTTATGGCGAAACGTGGAAACACGCGAGTACATTTGCAAGATGATCAATCTGAGCAAATATTTCCTAACCAACTACTGAATATTTGAAATGGTGAAGTAGAACTTCATCCCAATACATAATGCATGAACTAACCAGACGATTTCTGTAATGTTCTTTCGGAAAAAAGGAACTGATTGAGGGTGTCTTTTGGTATATACTGTAAATTAAAATAATTTGTTCTTTTTGTTGAAAAGTGTCATTGCATGATTCCTGATTATTGGTACTTTTTAAGTACCAATCAAACAATTACTGATCCATGTTTAATTTTCACTCCAAAATAGTCACTACCAACGTTATATTTTCTTCGGATATTTTTCACTTGCAAGGTATGAAAGATAGTTAAAATTAGCCTAACTCATAAAACTTTTATTACTCCACTGTTATCTGTTATCACTAAATGTAACCGTACCGATAGAAAAACAACATCAATTCGCACTCATGCGTCATTGACAACAAAAAGCAAAATTCACATTTGGGTTTCTTGTGACCAAATTTTTAATATATTGTTTTTAAATAAGTGAATTTTTCAGAGCAATGGGCACTGACCTGGCCACTTAAAAATGGGCAACGTGTTTATATCGACAATTTCAGATACACTTATTCAACATTAACACTCGATTTATATAAAATGAGTTTTTAAATCAAAAATTTTTGAGTAAGAATTTTCAAATTAAGAAATTTAGTTTTATTTTTGGTATGATAAATATATCATAAGAGAAATTAGACTGGAAAGATGAAATAAATTGTTTTTATCGGAATTAATAAGCGATTTCAATTAAGCCAATTTATTAATTTTCTAAAATAATAAATAATAATGTACAAAGATGACCAGAGTTGAACATGTTTTAAGTTACGCGGCTTATATATGTATAAAAATTAGAAAAGTTGTCAAATTTATTTTTTCGAGTACTGTCCATTTGACTGAATAGAAACTTTCACGCCCGTTTCATAAATTTGTTGTCCCAGCAAATGGAACGATTTATATATTATATTTATTATCTTTTTATTACATTTAAATAACATTTTGATACAAAGCTTTTCAGTATAAATATTTACAAATGCATTATTTAAAAATAAAACAAGGGCAATTTTTTTTTAAAAAATAGAGCCTATATTTCTTCTTGTATTACCTAATAAATCAGATTTATAAAGTTCTTAGTGTAAAAAATATAAAACTCTAAATTAAACAAGGTTACATTTGTGTATAAGTTGAGCTAAATACAACGTTTTAAAAATTTTAACTGCAGTTAAAGAAGTCAGCGATGGAATAAAAGCAACTACATTCAGAAGACGTAATAAACATCATGTGAGTAGTTTTGAATTTGTCTCTTTTAATATAAAACTCATGATTTGATATTCTGAAAACTGTGCAGTCATGAATGGAAAGCTTCACAACTTGTGTGGCTTCTTTGATGAATATTCACATATATCAAAAGTCATCAGGGGAACATATCATTTACTGTTCTAGTCTGATGATATAAAATATTGCATTTCTGAGGCGTAATATTTCAAAATATGTCCAGGTGGTCCAGATGTATTTCCTATTTAAAAAATATATATATGTATGAATTCCCCATCTAATTTATGTATTTCCTGTCACTCCTGAAGTTTATACAAAATTCAAATGTATCAAAATCAAGGAGCTTTTCGAATTCTTCTTGAAAAACTTGACATGACATCTCAGGCTTATTTATTTTCTTTCAAAAGTTTTTTCAGAAAAATAAAGATTTTTTTGCTATCAATTTGAGGTGTCAGCATCAATGATAGATGCGACCTGAAGAAATAAAAGTGCTTTCTACAATAAATAACCTATGCTAGCCCTTTGTATTGTGCCCATCAAAAAAAAAAAACAAGAAATTGACAATTTAGATTTTGATTGGAATTTTAGTCATCAATAACAGTCATACGATTTTAGTTGTTTTTTGTGAACGTAAAATTGATAAATATTCTTGCTAGTTTCTTACGTAAATTAATTATTTGAATATGAGTTTTCTTAAATATTTATCTGGTGCAACTTTTTTTTGAAACGGTTGATTGAAATAGAATATGAATTTTAATAATGTAAAAATTATCAAGAAAAAAATTCATCAACTGCTCATTTTCTTCGATTCATTACTCACATGCATGATTGAATTCTTTAATACAAAGGCAAAACTACTTGCTAAATGTATTTTACAGTTATATTAAGTTAAACATCAATAATTTTAATTCATCTTCAATTGTTTCTCTTAAATGGTTAGTACAGTTATTAAATAATGTATTTAGAATGGGCCTATCTTAGCAATTTCTACAATTCCCACTGGAAATAAAAAAACTGCATAAATATTAGCTTTTATTAAATGGTTATCTTAGAGAAGTAACTGCTCTTCAGGTCGAAGTCTTTTGTATATGCTACTTTCCCCAATTTTTTTATCAAAGTTTGACTCTACTATATGTTATTGAACTATAACAATGTATCATGCTGTTCACCGGCTGAGCAGTAGGAGATTTTGGATGTTCCTGAATTAAAGTAAAACGAGGAAAATTATACTTATGTATCTTTAAAGAAGAGTGTTTGGTTGAGTTATTGATATTAATGGACTTTTAAGAAATTACGAGGAGTTCACAAACTAGTTACTAGTTAGAGAGAAAAGGAAATCCTTTTTTTTTTTTGACAATCAGGTTTTACGCTTTGAAACATTTTATGTTAGATGAAATATCGAGTATACGTTCTGAAAAGGTTTTATTCAAAATAAATCAAATTGTGGTGTATTGAGTTAGTTAATTGTATAATTAACATTGTAAATTAATGTATAAAGCAAAGTTTACCAATCGAAAATTCATTTACTTTTTGCAAATTATAATTTTGAAATTAATTTAAATTGAAGATATTGTGAGATTTTGCGAGAACTTTTTTGAGTTATGTGATCCTAGAGATGGATTTATTAGTAATAAGGAAGCATTTTGAACATGTGAAGATAAAAAAAAATTAATTATTCTCAATGTTTTAGAAGTACATTGCAACAAACTATAGATAATTAACTAAAAATTCTAAAAATATAAAAACAATCAATAAAAGATAATAATACCATTGAATGCATGAAATATTTAATGCAATTAAAAGTGTGAATGATAGCATATCATCGAACTTATTTAATTAGATGTCTCATGTCATAAAATCATAAATTTCAAATTTCATGCAATCTCTTTGAATAGTCTAAGACATATTCAGGCTAAAATTGTAGATCCAGAAACTTCCGTTGGGGTTAACAAGTTTCTTCTTTTGTTGACACTGCAGCCCTGGGTGGGTCAAGGTCTTCTCAAGAACCATCTTCCTTCCTGATCTCCGCTTAGCATCATTTATCCAATTAATTGCTCTTAAAACTTTAAAATCCTCCTCCATATAGTCAGTTCATCTAGGTTTGGGTCTATCACTAGTTCTAGTTCCAATAGGATTGTAATTAAAAATCCTGTATATCATGAATGAGAGTCCATGAGGCAGATGAGGCCCGCAAACCTCAGACGATCAATCTTGATGAATTTAATGACATCTGCTTCCTTAAATAGCTTTTATAATTCAAAATTATGTCGTTGTCTCCACAATCTGGTTTCATTATCTTCACCAAATATATATATATATATATATATATATATATAAGAACGTTTCTCTCAAAGATAGCTGTTCAGTCTGTGATTTCATCTAAGTCGAAGTTTCAGATGCATATATAACGATTTTGACGATTATTTTACGTAGTGTAATTATTGTAAGTCTTTTAATCAATTTTGACTTTAAGAAAGCTTTTCGACCATGAAGACAACGATTAGCATCAATAACACGCCTATTAATTTCAGCCCCAATGTTGTTTAGAATGCTAATGTTTGAGCCTAAGCAGGCACAATTATCAACCAATTCAAACTTAGAATTTTTACTCTGCGGATATTTAAAACCTACTCTAGTTTTTGTAAATGGCATGTATTTAGTTTTGATTTCATTTATCGTTAAATGCTACTTTTCATCAAACTTCTTAAGGGTTAGACATGTCTCTAACAAATAATTTCCACGAGACAGAATTACTATATCATCAGCGTAAGCTAGGATACTTACATTCTTGGTAAAAATATAATACACCTAATGTTAATAATGGAGTTATGAATAGCCCATTCTATTGCCAAATTAACAAGGAGACAGGCAAAGGCATCAGCTTGTCTAACACCATTTCTGACTTCAAAATATTTTGTGAGACAACCAGTAAGCTTTACTTAGGAAATGGTTTGGTTCATAGTTGCCCTAATAAACTTTCGAAGTATTTTCGAATGCTCAGCTCAGAAAGAGCTCCAAGTAGAAGGTCACGGCCAGTAATATCGTACGATGTCTTGAAATCAATAAAAATGCATTGTATTCAATACTAGACTCTCTAGAATTTTCACGAATTTAGAGTAAATTGAAAATCTTCTCACGAGTTTATAATATTTAATTATCGAACCCTTTTTCGTGTGATATTATTAAAATCAGAAAACTTTTATGAATCATTTGTTCAAAGTAATCTTATATATGGCTCATTAAAAATTTTGTATGGATTTCTTAAGGAATAATTATTGGAACAGAATGGAATCTGAGGAATATGCTAACAAAACCATTTTCTTCTTAAATCTTCTAAGACTTTGTTTTCGTAATACGATGTTTCTTTAAGAAGTTAATTTAATGTACTAGTTAACTTTGTCTATCAATCCATATACATCATATCTTTTTCTTTAAGTTATTAAGAAGAATACCACACAATTTTATTCATCTGAAATAAAAATTCCTATAAAATTATTAAAAGTGTAATTTTTTTTTCATTTGGATGATTTTTTATCTGAATCTAAATAATTCTTCAATATGAATTAATTTAAAAATCCTAGAAATTTTACAATTTTGGAAAAAATTCTTACTATATATATATTGCCCTAATCGATGAAATTTAATGCAACGGCATTAAAGCTGCAAGAGAGAAATATGTGCTTTATCGAAGAATATCCTTTAAAAACGATTCATATTTATACAAATATTCATCTATATCAGTGCTTCTTAAAATTTTAAATCTTGTGACCCAATATACAATCATAATTTTCATCGCCCCCTCCTGTATACAATAACAATGTATTTAATTCTATAATACTATATTTTGACGTTAAAAGTACAATACGACTTAAAAATCTTAAGTGCCACCGGTGTATGTAAACGTCTCGTTCACCCAGTTAGTAACTTGCTCAAAGACGTATATATACGTCTTTCCGAAATAAGGTCTTTTCTGTTCACTGCTATCCATAAAATTATCCCGAAGGCTTTAAAATGCAAAAAAAAAGAAAGAAAGAAATGACCTGGATAATAGGGTTTACTTATTTCAGAGGATTTTCTTATTATTCCCTTTCTCATTTCCCAATACACCACATATCCATGCATACGTGCAAAACGGTGACGTTAGGAAAGGGAATCGCGTAAATTTAATCGGCAGTTAAGGGATTAATTATAAACCGTACACATTATCAAGATAAGTGTTAATTCTTAAATACATTTTTATATATGATAATCCCGTGGGTCACTGGTAAATATAAAATGTGTTCTTAAATTAGTATTGTTAAGTTAATTATAAAATGCATTGTACAGTACTGATACATTTAAAAGTGTATAATATTAGTGTAATTTTTTTATAATGTAAGAATGTAGTTTGTTTGTTTACTTTCAATAAATTAATATTTTTATTAAATTATCATTTGTTTTACGACTTTTCAATATGCACTCCCTTCCTATGGTTATCACGCCCCCTAGGGGGAGGGGTTGCACCCTACCGTTTGAGAAGTTCATGATCTATATTATAGAGTAGAGTCATGACGGTCTATCAAAAGTTTAATAATTAGAATTGTTACAAAATGAGCTTAAATTCGAAGCATCTGGAAATTTTTTATGATTATGTCATAGGATTAAATATTTTTGCTGTAAAACTGTTATTTAGGGGGAAAAAATAAATTTTATGTTATCTTAACTTTTGTAGATTACACTCAAAATTCTTTTTAATTTCTATGCTTAATGCAACATTAGATGTTATTATAAATGAGTTTTTTTTAAAAAATAAAGTAAGTTTAAAGTCTCTAGAACTTAGCAATTAGAAATTCATCAACTGCAACCCAAAAATATTTAATACAGCTATAAAACAGAGCTTGTATTTTATAGTAATGTAAGTTTCTTTTGAATATATATGTCTGTGTGATCAATATTATTGTTTTCAGGTTTTTCTCAAATTACAATAAAACCTTGAAAATAATTTTTTTGATTTCTAGTTGTTCTCTTGTGAATTCATAACGTATTTGCTTACGCTTGAAATTTCTACTGATGAGATAAATATTTAATCCATAAATTATTGTTTGGAATCTGCTTACAGAGGATATGACTGGTGGAAAATATACCTTCTGCAGATAAAAAACTCTTGATAAGTTTTAAAAAATTGTATTTAGCTATACATATGGAACAAATATGAAACAAAAACCAATTATCTCTCTTCCTAAAAGTTGTCTCTATTATATTATGCAATTAATCATAAAACAACCATCCGGAAATTAACACAATTGTCCTCTAGCCAGCAAGTATTGAACAAGTTGCACTGTTTCGTTCATCAAAGGATTCATCCATTTCTTATACAATTTCATTTAGCAAAACAATTGTAACATATGTTCATTGATTAAAAACTATTACATGCTAAACATTTTATACAGTTTCATAATTATAATACTTGCTTGATTCATTTTTAAATCATTTCTAGAATGCTTTTCAGCATTAATTCAAAGTAATTTACAAAGTCACCAATCTTAAAACTCTTTCAAAAATACCACACACACTGCTAAGAAATGGTAATGATTACAAAATAATGGTAAATATAATGCAATGGCATCTTGTAGAACATGGCAAAGTCAAACATCCTTCTAAAAAACTGAAGTTGAAGCAAAAGGAGGGATTTTGAACTATATTAGCCAAAGAAGCCAGTAAAAATGTCCAAATACAAATCAATACGCTTTCAAATTGAGATAACAGTTTGTGTAACAAAAATCATTTATTGCCTTTATTCACATTCTCCTGCTATATCAATGAATTCACAGAATTGTTTCAAAATATTTTAAAGTTTCAAACGACAAATATAGCAAACAAGATAAAATCAGTTTTTTCTCGGTTTTACTAGAAGTAGCTCATCGCCTTAATGATAATCAAGCTCTATCAAATTCTTACAAAAACTACACGTGTTTCTTAAAATAATAATTAACAGGTTTTCATCACTACAACAATTTTCAGATCTATTTAGGGGCGTACTTTAATTAATATTCCATAAGTACATGAAGTTTATATTAACTATCAGTCTAAACTATAAGCTCAAAAGAAACAGCATTGATGTATCCTGTCACTGAAGATCATTGAAGACTAATTTCTGTTTTGAAATTTTCATTACTTTTCCACGAACGGCTAAACTTATTTCACAACCTAAAAAAGAAAAAAAATTAATTAAACTTATTATAAAAGTAATTGAGTTATTATGATTCTGCAGTTTATTTTATTCTAGAAAGATAATTGAATACGCATCAAATTAGGGTTTTAATAATTATTTTTACAGTGAAAATACTAATTCTTTACCCTTTCTCAGTGCCGCACACTAGGTAGGAGGAGGGGGGTTGCACGGGACTTAATCCCCCTTCCCCTGATTCTTTTTTAATTGATGATAGTTCTGTGTACATAGTACGTAAAATTTAATTAAGTATTTGTAATTAACAGTTTATTTTATTAATGAATGCAAATTATTAATTCAATAATTTATTTTTTACTGTTTTTTGTTCTCAAAATCAACAAAATCAAAAGAATATGTCTGGCGTTGTATTGAGGTATGATACGAGAATGGGGGACTTTCGACCCTTGACCTCCCTTTCCTTGAAAAATGTTTGTGTGAGCCACTGCTCCTACTATATTTTAGAACTTGCCTAACTTTAAAAAGGTTCTCATGGGATTTATCTATATAAATCTTGCATAATATACTTAAGTAATCATTCGTAAGAAATTAATAAATACATTTCGTATTTACTTCGGTAAATTATTACTATTCATAAGTTATTTCCTAGTATAAGAAAAATAAATTCAACGAGCTTTTGTCTACTAACTTTATCAAGATTTTACCAGTTTACAAACATTAAGGAATTAATTTTTCGAAAGATTATGCGGTCAAACCTTTCTAATTTTGCAATTGAATCTTATTTGAAGTTTCTGCTGCATTAAGTTCGAGAAAACGTTTCTTTTTGCGTTGATATTTTACTTGCTTTCTTTAAAAGTGCTTAAGACTGAGATTGATCCCCTTTGGTGTCAAATGCACATGACACCAATATTCATCAAATGTTACTCAGGGTTGGATTTTTCTCCAATACTCCTTTTGAGGCAATTTGTGTTATAATTAATGCACGCGTAGATACATACAGACCCATCAGGAAATGACAAAACACTTTTCGGATATTAATTTTCTAACAGAATTGCGGAATTAATAAAAAGAAAAACAAAATAAAAATACAGGAGAAAACAAAATCAAAAACAAGACATCTTGAGATATACAATTTAGGCTCCTTATGATTTCGTAATTAGATGTGTTGAACTGTAATTAATCTTTTCCACGAGTCTCGCCTACATCCAAAAGAATCAATCCGTAATAATTTGCGTTTCTAAATATTTTTGATGATTCTCGAAAGTGAAATGTCATCCATACATGAATAGTAAGTCAACATTGTTTAAACAGAGGAGAGAGCTAATTTTCAGCGAAAACTTTTTATATCTTGAAGGTCCATTTTTAAAAACACTGTATTATATATTTCTAATTAATTGTATAGTGTTAACTTATTCAAAAGTGTGTGATTAATTTTCATGATCTATTAGTATGAGATTTAATTTATGAAATCCCAAAATAGTTCCATTGAAAATTATGGCCATATATAATAAGCAGAATAACACATAAATAGTTATGTATAAAAACATTTCAAATATTCAACATGCTAATTTGAATGTTAAAGGTTAATTTCTGAAAATTACTTTTGCTATTAAAATTTGTCTTTCATTCCCTACGGGAGTAATGTACAGGGGAAATCATTTAACACGAAACTGAGGGGAATAAAATATCTTTTCATTTTAAAAGAAATTGCAAATATATATATATATATATATATATATATATATATATATATATATATATATACATATATATATATATGTATATATCAGTATATATATATTAGCTGCTATACCCGTTCTTCACACGGGTAAATTGAAAAATAAAACAATAAAGATTAAAGGATAAAGAAGTTTTGAATGAATTAATTTTACGTAAAATGCAAATAAAACAAAAAAAAAAGCTCTTCGCATTTCTAATTTAACAAAAAATCACATTTGTTAAATTTTAAGTCTGTGGGTCTAATAGCTGATAAAAAAGATTTTTTTTATTTATAACGCCCCCGTAACTCCCTTGTGGGTCGATTTATGAAAACATGTTACTAAGCTGATCTCTGCTCATTAAAAGGAACATATTTTTACAAATTTTCTGTAATTAATGGTTATTTGATGCAGCTGCCCGAAATTTTGATGCTGCGTTTGGAGATGGCTCAGTAAAAAAACATACCACTCCATGTCAGTACGCAAAGTTTGAATCTGGTGACGCGAGTCTCACAAATGTAGACCGAGGAAGGCAGGATACAGATGTGCACAACGAAGTCCTACGAGTGATAGTTGAACAAAATCCAGGAAATATTGTTTGGGATTACGCAGAAGAACTAAGCGCAACTTCTACAAACCTTTCCAGTTACTTAACAATGATTGACAAGGTTAAAAAATGGATAAATGGTTTCTTCGAGATTTTGAGAGAGAAACGAATGAGAATAAAAAAGAAAGTAAACGTTTGAAACATCATCTGCACTACTTCGCAACCAAAACGATTCGTTTCTCTATCAAATTGTGACATGTGGCGAAAAGTGAATTCTGTACGACAATCGATGACGTTAAGCGGATGTTGGCAACGCTCGAAAATACTTCCCCAAACCAAGGTTATACACTAATTAAGCCATATATCCACATGAAGTTGCAATGGGATTTTGCCCTATACATAGCATGTATCCACTAATGGTTACACGGTACGCAGGTGGTTAATATTCAGTGTAAAAATCCCTTTTCAAAAAAAGTTTGCTAAATTGTGACTTCGTCATTCCATCGACATTTTTGTATCCTTTTTTAAGTCTAAATTCTTTTAAATGGGAAACATTTTTTTTAAAAAACGTTCTCCCCTTTGGGTTCACTTATTTCTTTTATGAATATGGTGGATTGATTTATGTTATTTTTTTGTTATTAATGAAATTTTAAACTGATTGAGAGAGGTAGTTTTAAATATTGTTTTAAAAATTGCGGAAACTTTTCAATATGTTATAAATGGAGAAATAACTTAGATATTATTTAATCTGTCACGTTGGTTTTACACCATGTTCAAATTCTTCTCAAACATGAATTTTTGATTGAAATTATTTTCTGATATAAGTATTTTTATGACATAACATTATTGTTTGTTAACGTAATTCTTTTTACCTAACTGCCTTCTAAATTATGACTCTTTTATTTATTTTTTAGTGTAATCAAGGAAGCTGTATTTTGATTCTTAAATTTTTAAGCATTTCAATATGTTTGCCGCATAATATCTAATTTATTAATGATATTTTAAACGAAATTTAGACAACGCTAAACTTAATTACCTTTGAAATATTTCATTTAAAACAGTTTTCCAATCTTTAATTAAAAATGTATACAGAAAATGCTAGCAGGTTTCAATTTCTGTTAGAAATTTGATTTTTAATCAATTTAATGGGAAATTTACAAGGATTTATTTAAATATTTAGACATTAGAAATTAAAAAGCAACAACTAAACGTCTCGAAACTATTTTCGTATAAAATAAATTGAACTTTAAATTGTAGAAAATATCACATTAAACATGCATATCACGAAAGATAAAATGATTTCTTCTACAGAAAAAATGATTTTTTGAAATGAAAGCACATTTACGTAAATTTAAATTAGATTTCTTATCATTTGAGTTGCGTGATACTATATTCTAAGTGATTTCAACATGTACCTTTAGTAAACATGAACGCGATAAACAATTTTCATTTCCCTAAAGTGCTCATGAAATAATAATGCAAGTTGATGTCGCATTGTTAATGGGATCATTGCTTTAATTTTAATGTAAAGAGGATTTCTTATTTTTAATTAAAATTATTGCATATCTTTCAAAAAAGGAAGGCATTCTACAGTTAAAATACCTTCTACAATTTCAAATCTAGGCATAAGTGGAAATTTATAAGATAAATTATTCGAGAACGTATACTCATTAGTCTTGTTACATTTCAAATTTAAATATTGTGTATCCTTCGTCTTAAAATCAGGATTAGTTCATTGTACTCGCTTAGCAGAGGTAATTTACTTTACTGAAATAACTTAGACTTAAATTACTCCCTTTTCAGCTACTGAATAAAATTTTACTTAAAGGAAGGATTACATTTTCTGTATGCTGAGATTAAATATTAAATTACTACACTTATTTTATTTAAAATTTATACACGCGGATGTGTGAAGTAATTTAATAAACTTATCAAGAAGAGAGTGGTATAAATATCATTCGATTTACTTAAATAAAAACTTTAATTATATATTATGAAAATACATTCAAAAGTAATGTTATTTTAAATTTTTCAAATAAAGTTACAAATAAAGTAATATGTTTAATTCATTTAAAGCAGTGAAGCAAGTGTGCATATTGTTGCATGGCTCGCCATTGAAAGGCGAGTGTATAACTTTTTGCCCGTGGAAATTACTCTCTCGACGCCAACACTTTTGGGTGGACAGGTGCGCGCAAGGTGAGTAATTTCTATATTTTTAACATTAAAATTCTCTTTTTTGAAATTTCTACCATTACTTTTTTATGTAAGACAAGTTCCTTTTTTCTCGGCATTTCAAGTTCTCTTTCGAGAGTAAAACACTTTGTTCCTCTCCCCCCCCCCCCTCTAAAATAAAATTTCCATCGAATTTCTTTTTTTGATTAATGATTAAAAAAACAATACTGCTTTAGTTAATAAGAAGTATTAATTCAGAGCAATAAAAATAAAACATTTCTGATATGTTGCAGAAAACTAAGTTTATTGATTATTTTTATTAACAATAATTACGTTCTTCAAAATCTAAAATAATACAATGAGTTTGAAATTTTTGTTTACCAATCAATCGTTATATAACGATAGCTTAAAAATGTCTCTAAAAATAATTTAGTTTGCCTACACGGAAACAGAAAATGCATGATTTTATTAGTAATTAATTTATTTACTAATGAAAAATAGAAAACAGTACTCTAATAGTTTTTAAAAATTATATGCATATATATCTTTATATATAAAATATACCAGTCACAGTGTTTGTCCGTGATGGACTCCGAAACTACTAAACGGATCATAATATAATTCTGCATACTGTGTGTCATTTCGTCCAACTTAAAACATAGGATGGTTTTTATTTCAATTAATCACGCCATAATTTTTTTATTGACGGAAACATGAAGAATTCGGAAAAAACGTTGCCAGATTCCCAAAAAGGAATAATCGCAAAATGTGGCATTGCTCATGTGTCTGTGGAAGCAGATATTGCAAACCAAAATGAACGAAAATTAAATGGCTGGCGTATTTCGGGGTGTGGAATCCGATTTTCGAGTCAGTTTCCAAAAATAACCGTAACTTTGCCGGATAAAGCCGGCCGACCGTATTTTAGACACACCATAACTGGGGCTTACATTAAAAGCCTTGAATCGTGAAAGCTTGGACCCTGGCGTTCTTCAAAATGGATAATCCGAATCTGATATCCAATCTGAGAAATAACTGTAACTTTGCCGGATAATTCAGAACGACCATTTATTACGCAAACCGTGGCAAGAGCTTACTCTTAATGTCTAGGTGCGGGAAAAGTGCGTTTCTGTTGTAATTCGGGATGGTGAACGAGAGTTTGAAATCGAGTCTTAGAAATTCCTGTACCTTTGCCAGATAATGCCGGAAAACCCTAATGCCCCTTCCAGGGACTGAACTTGCCGGCTCAGGGGAACAAAAGTAATTTCCAGTTGTATCTAGTGGCGGGAAACGATAATTTGAAATTATATTTCAAAAACTCCACTAAACTTGCAGGATATTGTCTGAATTAGGAGAAAATGCAAATGATTCGAGTCCGGATTTTCATTATCTCTAGCGACTGAACTTGCTCGCACTGGAGCATCAAAAGTCAGTTCCGTGTGCATTTCGGAATGTGAAATGAGAATCTGAAATTGAATATTAGGAGTTTCGATAACTTTGCCGGATAATGCCAGTCGACCGTATTTTAGACACATTGCAGCAGGGACTTCCCTTAAAAGCCTTGGATCATGAAAACTTTGTCTTTGGTGTATTTCAAAACGGATAATCCAAATCTTATATTCAATCTGAGAAATAACAGTAACTTTGCTGGATAATTCAGGGTGACCGTCTTTTACGCAAACCGCGGCAGGAGCTCACCCTTAAAGTCCTGGAGCGGGAAAACTGTATTCTTGGTGTAATTGGAGATGGTTTTAGCGAGTCTGAAACATAAATATAGAAATTCCTGTATTTTTGCCAGATAATGCCGGGGGATCGGAATATACTCGGTCAGCATTACCACCCTATCTTGCCGACGTAAAGTGAGTGAGTGAGTGAATATTAACGTCGCACTTTTCAGCTACACGAGGGCTTTTGGCGACTGACCGCGTAACTTTGAACCATGGTCAAGTGACGTGGACGACACTTGAGCTGGTATCGCCTCTACTAACTACCACACCACACCAACGGGAGGCCATTTAAGCTCACGACAGATTTAACGTGAATCGCTCCCCTACACGGCGGGTTTTCAGTAGTGCTGGGCTCGAACTCATGATGCCTTGACCACTTGGCTACAGCGGCCACTTGCCGAAGTAGAGACGCAAAAAGTGTATCTTGATTGCGTTTCGGAACTGCTGATCCGAATATTCTCAATCCCCAATTCAATATATAATCTCATATCTACGTTAAATAATGCCAGACGAAAGTATTTTGCACGAACTGTGGAAAATTTGCTTTAAAATTCTTGAGGAGAGAGAAATACTTTCCTTGTGTTTTTCTGGATGGGAAACAATAATAATGGGAAATATGATTTTAGAAACTCCCGTAATTTTAACGGATAATGCCGACCGACCGTAATGTCCCCCTTCAGAGACTGAACTTACAGGAGCAAGGACGTCGAAAGTGGGCACCAAGTACTTCTCGGGTTGGGAACGAGAATCTGGATACGGATTTCAAAAGCTTCCGTAAATTTTCTGGATATTGCTGGAATCAGGTCAAATGGCTTTGTGTTCGAGTTCCACCTCCGGATTTTCATTCCCTGTAAAAACTAAACTTTCAGGTGCAGTCGTGCGAATATATGATTGCAATAGGAAATTGCATCTTCGGGCATTGTTGTCACTGTGTTAGATGGCGGAAAAACTGCACATTCCGCATCAGCTGCCATTGGACATTCATAAAATACAAGATGCAATGTGTAATACTGAAAAAAGAGGGGATTCGCTACAGTATTGCAAATGAATTCAATCATGATAAGTGTACCATGAACCATAAACATTCACTCAAAGCATTACACAGAGCTTTGCAAGATTTAAATGGCAAAGAGAGAATATTCGGTGTTGCTGTTGTATTACTGTCTGGTGATTTCCGACAGGTATTAACAGCCATTACACGCTCTACTTTTGCTCACGAGATTAACGCCTGTTTAAAACAATCGTTTTTAGGGAGAAACGTGGAAACACTTCGACTGACCATAAACACGCGAGTACATTTGCAAGATGATCAATCTGAGCAAATATTTCCTAACCAACTACTGAATATCGGAAATGGTGAAGTAGAACTTCATCCCAATACATAATGCATGAAATACCTAGACGATTTCTGTAATGTTCTTTAGGCAAAAGGAATTGAGAGTGTCTTTCCGGTAATACTGTATAATTATCTTGATAAATATTGCCTCTGTAATCATGTTATTTAATCAGAAAAAATGTTGATATTGTGATGAAATAAACTTTCTGACACAGGGTTGTTGCCAGTTGATCCAACCTTTTTTAAGCCAATTGACACTATTGTTGATGAAAACAAAACCGTAAATTTTTCAACCAAGTTTTTGAATTCTCTAAATACATCAGGAATGTCACCACATAATCTTCGGTTGGTTCTCTGGTTATTATATGCGTAACTTAAATTCACCTAGATAATGCAACGATGCACATTTGATCATTAAAAGAACTATACGGGGAACTTTTTGAAGCAAACATTTTGACTGTAAAATTTAAACGAAAATTCGGTTCTGCTACTACGGAATCTGCTGCCACGTATTCCACTGATACCGTCAGAATCTCTAATACCATTCAAAAAGGTTCGATTCCCTATTCGTTCAGCTTTCGCGATGACCATAAATGAATCTGAAACCGAACAATATTCATTTGATACTTGGACTTAGAAAATCCATGTTTCTCGAATAAGCAACTAGATGTTTCATGCTCACGTGTGCGGAAACCGTTGAATCTATTTGAGTTAGCAAAATACGGGTTACTGAAAAATATTGTGCACCGATTAGCGATTAGTTGTATAAAATTATTATTTGTTATACTTTAAAATGATAAAAATAATTTTAAAAATTGCAAAGAATCAACTTTATTCACCACATTTATAAAATTAAATCGTCATATGTTGTTACTTAACGACTTGGTTAGTAATTCATGCATTATACTACTCTCAAATAGGAGATGAATGAAATGCACAATTAAAGTAATTTGTTGTTTTATATTTTATTTCAACCGTCCAAAATTATAAACGAAGATTAATTTGGCTGCATGGAATAGCTGAGAATAATATTGAACTAACGTATTAAAACAAAGCCATAGCAACGCGTGGCCGGGTCAGCTAGTATTTATATATATATTATTTTTTTTTAAATTTAATTGATTGATTTACGGTTGTGAACTATTTTTTTACAAATGATAAATAAGTTCCTTTTATTTGATTTTCATGAGACTTGCAACAAAATTTTATAAATTTCATAACATTTTAATTCATTTTGAATAATGAATTATGTGGTTCAAGTCTTATTGTTTTATTATACAGTACAATTGAGGCATGTATTATTTTTGGTCACCGTTATTAATTTTAAAGTTTTTATTTTTATTTTTAATTAGAATGCTCTTTTTCATCAAAGAAATTTAATTAACTCATTGATTTATTAGTGAAAACCTAAAACATAAAAACGACAAAATTTTTAAATCTGATTTTCTTAACGATTCTATTATTGATTTTATTTTAAAGCTGAATATACACGTTATATTTTATCATTCCGCTTATGCTTCCATTTGTAATTTATTGAAACAGCTATTGTTATTTTAAGGTGAAATATATGCAAGACATTTCGTGGGGAAAATAAACTATGTTACATAATTTAAATTAGATAATAAGAATCAATCAATGATATCGACACAATATTTGATACAAGAAAGAAAAAAAAAAGTTCAAGTCCTAAAACTTAAAGCTTTGTTTTATCATCTCAACAAGATTACTAATAAATTTCTTGACTCAGTTTATGTTATTTTTTGCAACTATTTGAAGTTAATGTTATAGACTCAGAATGTTTTTCTATGATGGATAAACACAAGTAAATGATCCCATTTCTTTTATTACTGCTAATTTAAAGTTTATTTAGGGTTACTGGGACAAACCTCATAATCTTGAATCTTATTCATGTGTCGAGGACGACACGAGTTGGAATCATTGACTAAGCTCCCAAACCATACCAACATAAGAACCGATAGCCTAGGCAGCTTTAACGTGGTTTTACGGTGGGTCTTCAATAGCACCAGGGCACAGACCAATGATTTGACAAAGCCACCCATACATTTAGGACCTTGATCCCTCGACTGCCTCAGATGCATTCTTTACTCGTTAATATCTGATATGGATCTTCTGACAAAGGACTATTTTGCTCATTATCAAATTTAAAAATTACTATATATAAAAAAAAAAAAAGCTATAAAAATGCTTTTTATGAAGTCGTGTATAAAGATTTTTTTTTCAAAAGAACCCAAACTAATTTAAGAAAAAAGCCTTGGATAAAGAGCCTTAATTTACTTTTAATAATGTCATTAATCATCCATTACTTCAGATGTTTCAAAGAAATCATTTTTGTCTATAACAATTTTTACATTTTTGAATTTGATTATTTCGTTACTGAAAATGTACCAAAATGGTCCTGAATACTCAGACAACTTAATTGGAATTCATAAGTGAATATGTTTTTATATGTATGTTGCATGTATAAGGGTTATTGTAAAATTAATCCAAATTCTTCAAATAATTAATTTTTTTAGTTCATTTTTGTAAGTCAGGCCTTATTGAAATTTCCACTTAAATTTAATTTATTCCTTTAATTTGAATAGAGAATATGTGTACTTCATGATGACTTTTGTTTGTTTCTAATAAAATTTATATATATATATATATATATCTAATATATAAAATTCTCGTGTCACATTGTTTGTAACCAAACTCCTCCAAATCGGTGTGGCTGATTCTTATGAAATTTTGTGCGTATATTCAGTAGGTCTGAGAATAGGACGTAAACTATTTTTCATTCCGATATTGTAATTAGTTAAAAAGATATTAATTAAAAACCTTAAAACGTTTAATTGTCTAAACCCTGCGCGTTACTTTTCCCACCTAGCGTCGTGAATGAACAGAGGGTGAAATTTTTCGGTATTCTCGACGTTATTTAAACAGTCATCCGATTTTTATTTTTTAAATCAGACAAAAAATAACTACAGAATCGGAAAGATCATTTCTTTCGTCACGATACAGTATAATGTTTTTGGCAAAATAATAATATTTTCTATTTTTTAAGATTTTTTTAAGAAATAGTTAAAATTGATGCGTTTTTATGAAAATTATTTCGAAATCGTTGCGTATTAATTTATTTTCGTGTTATTAAAACGATATTCTACTTTAAATAATTCGAAGCCTTTTTCTCTTAGAACCAGTCATTTAAAAAATAAAGTGCCCAAAACTTTTTTTTAAAGATTTTTCGAAAAATTGTCGAATTTTTTAACTTAACATCGAATAACTTCATTATTTATGAAGATTATCATACGCAACTTTTGTTACGTTTGTAGAATACTGTTATCAAACTTTTGTACGAAGATTGAAAAAATTGCGTAGAAATTACAAATTTTAAAAAAAATTTGAGATTTTCGTAAATTATTGCAAGAAATAATCTAAACAGGATTTGTTGTACATTTTTTATTTAAAAGTCCTTCGTTTTCAAAATTAATATGTGAAGTTTGAAAGCATTAACTTAAAAATTAAGCCCTTAAAATAAAAACTTTAATAAAAAATACGCGATTTTACAATTTGCCAAGCCTTGGCGTCGAAAAAATGGCTTCGCGCCAAAAAGCTTTCAACTGTTTCACCTCAAACTTCACATCTAACTCAAGGGTTACACCAAAAAGTTCTGACTTAAACATGTGAAAATCAGCAAATATGGCGAGTAAAAAAAAATGCGAGTGAAAAAGTTATTTTTGCTTCAATTTTCATCATTTTCTCTTTATATAATTTTCAAAATTAAATCATTATTGATGTCAGATTAAGATGAAAGAATGTATTCAATACATTTCTGAGATTAATTTAAAATATTTATCTGTATCAAATCAGTGATTTAAAAAATAAAAAGCCAAAAACTTTTTTGAACAAATTTTAATAAAACACTCAAAATACTTAAATCAATCGTTAAATGATTTCTTCTTTAAAAAAGATAATTGCATGAAACTTTATTCCCATGTGTCGAACATTTCAAAAAATCCTCACAATTTTACTTCAAGATTTAAAATAGTAGTGAAATTTTGTAATTTGAAAAATTTCTACTTTTCTGTCTTTTTTCAACATACATCTATTTTTAAAAAGGCTACATTTTCGTTTTCGAGGACTAAAAAACTGCAACGAAAGAATTGGAAAGTGGGTGAGTGATTTATAAATTCGCACTGTTCACCTACTCGAGAGTTTTTGGCGACGGACTTCGAAATTTTAAGCCACGGTCAAGTGATGAGGACGACACCTGAGCTTTCACCCATCTCTCGTAATTACCACACCAACTTAAGAAAAAATTTCGAAAAAGGGAGTTTTTATGACATAGTTAAAGAAATCACTCACATCGTGTGCATACACTCACACAAATAAGTGCTATCGTCCTAAGGGAAACAGGAAATTCCCATGGGGATGAAGTTATTCACACGGTAAAAGCCCGTGCAAACCCGGGGTAAGCGGAGAGGAAAGAAACAAAGAAGTCAAAGTAATTTCGAAAAATAATATTGGAAGTGCTGATTTTGTGAAGAGAAGGGAAAATGTTAAACGAGAAAACCATGACACGCACTCACGGGCCTTACCCTCACATCGTACGCTTCACACCCACTCAGAAGTGCTGGCGTCAGAAATAAAGGTAGAAATGACATGGGGATTAAGTTATACCCTCGGTAAAAGCCCGTGCAATGCCGGGCCTGGGTCAGCTAGTATATATATAAAGACTATGTTTTCTGAAATTCAATTAACTTCTGTTAGGAAGATAAATTATAAGAAATATAATTCTCTTTCATATGGTCCAATTAAATTGCTTCAGCTAAGTTTGACAACGATTCATGAATGAAAATGTAATGAATTTAAGTATGATTTTATTATTTTAACTAAGGAAAATTATATTTGTCCTTTCTTTTTTTTATAAATAAATTTACTTTAGACATAAAAAATTCACCTAAATTAGTGTTAAAATAAATGTCGTCTGAGTACCGAGACGGTTATCATTTTAACAACCTGGAAAATAATGCTAACTATTATTGAGTAAAATTGAATTTTCCAAAGATTAAAATCTTCCGAAGGAAATGAAGCACAACTAATAGATTAACAGATTACTTGTTAATTTTAAATCTGGGACGTTTCATTTTGATTTTAACAACAAAAAATACTGTGTCAATTTGTTTATTTATTATTATTGTTTTTATCACTATTTGCTTTTGAACATTTCGTTTAAATTTGCAGTTTCACTAAATTTTAGAAATCAAATTACAAAATTTCGTCGATACAAAAATTTACTAATATAAATTAATGCACTTATTTATTATTTACAAAAAAATTAACATTTTGATGGTATATTAATTAAGATAAATAATTATATATATATATATATATGTGTGTGTGTGTGTGTGTGTGTGTGTATGTGCGTGTGTATAACGGTTCAAGTCAGCATCGAGAACTTTTGCAAGAAACAGTTTCATTCAGCGAGCTATCTATACATCTTTCGCTAGGAGAAAATCAACGCCAAGTGAAGATTTTAATTGCTCTGAGTACTTATATCCAGAACTGTTAGATAACACATTTTAGTTGATTTTTTCGATTAAAAAGTAAACGGTGCATATGGAGACTATCCAATTTAATGATCTGGGATTAAAATGGCTGTGTTTGGAATATCTTTTCTGAGAAATAATTGGGTGTTTAAATTAAAACTCGAAGATGTTACGGGGGAAAAAAAGTTAAATAGTAAATACTGGATTTTGTTTTAGATCTAATTTAATTATCTTTATACCACACACACATATTTTTATATACATATATACTATGTTAAAATATTTTTAAGTGTATAATTTTATTCATATTGTTTGATTGCACAACTTCTCGAATTGCTTTTTAATAGTGCCATGAATCCAATTCAGGGCAATAATCAAATTTTAAAAATTATTTTCCAAGAAAGAAAATATTAACATAAAATTTAAAATATGTCTTTTTTCCCCTTATAATTTGTTTTATTTAATTAACGATAATATTTCAGACAATTTTATTTGATGCCGAATGCATCCAAATGTTTTTACATTTACACAATATTCATTTTCTCATTAGAGGAAAATATAAAATGTATTTGATATTGCTACAATAGCCTTTAGAACCGGAATTTTTTGATAAAAATAAATAGTTATCTAAAAATCACTCTGGAAGCAGCTAGCTAACTTAATTCCTCTTTGAGTGGAAATAGCAAAGGACCAGTATCCTAACTGATGAGCAGTTTCAGAGGCTCAGACGGAGATGGGTTCATTCAAAGTTTCGATTGAGCAAAACGAAGATTTATTTCTGTATGTGTCTAACCGAAGTAGACGAAATTACAAGAAACTCTCTTATTAGAGAAGCAGTTGTGGAAGTAGGACCCGGGAATTTCTTTCCGATGTCGGAAAGTAAAAAAGTGCTAGTATTGCAAATATATGAAGTCAAATATTTTGTGAAAATCTGCTTAAAAAGTTAAATTAATATTTTCGAAGTCTTAAAATTTAAACCTATTGATTTTTTCAGGAATAATAAGAGCATAAAATTGAATATTAAGAGTAAAATGATTACGGAATCTACTGCAATTTTGTTCTTTATATTAAATTAGAAATCACTTTTTTTAAAGTATTTAATTTTTTTTTAAAAATGTGTTTTTTTAGTTCTGTGCTATTTCATATATCCCGGGGAATTTGGACAGTTTTTAATTTGTAGTTCATGATTTGAAAAACTGTATGCATAATTAGGGTAATTTAAACTCTTTTTTTTCCCAACCTTTAACCATATAAAAATACATCTTGACATTCATATCATAATATTTAGTAATCTATATCGAGAAATAATGTAAAATGGATTGAATAGGTATTATATAACGCTTCAGTTTTTAGAAATTTTCATGTATCAGAGCCAAAATAAAAATTATTTGTATTTATCCCAACACATAAAAAAAATAAAAAAATACACCTTCAAATTTTGTGCCGCAATATTTTAAAAACTATCCTAAGGTTTCAGACATAACCATATTGAAATAGAAATAAGTTCTCCAAGGGATTTTTTCTTGCATGTCACTTCTGAAGTTTACATAATATTCAAATGTGTCAGAATCACGAGAATCTTTGCATTCTCCTCAAAAACTGACAGGACATCTAAAACTTCTTTTCTCACAAATATTTTTTTCTGTTAAAGCGAGATCTTTTTCTACCAACCTTAGCTGTCAGTAGCAATGATAGATGTGATTTGGAGATCTTAAAAGAAAATGTGCCTCCCGCAATAAATAGCCTGCGTTCATCCCCTCTTATTTCAAGTCTACAAAAAATGAAGTATAAAACGGCACAATTTGACGTCTTTAAATCATAACTTACAGAAAAATACCATTTTTAGTGTTTTCTGTTAATACAGTCTGGTTGATATATTCACGCTTATTCTTCATAAATATTTAATATTTGATATTGCAATTTTTTTCTTCAACAGATGTATTTTCATTTTTGAAGAGTTTACTTCCATATAAAGCTGACATTGCTATTACGGATTTATTAAGATAAATATAATTTTGTAAATTTTCATGTAAACGATAAATTTATTATTCGTTTTAATTTATCTTTATCTGAGATCGATTTATGCAATAATACTCTTTCTATCTGGACCGTAAATAACGTAACAGTTACGGCCGTAGTCGTCAAGTGATTATGATCACTAATTCGTGATATAGACCCACCATGAATATACGTAGAATGGTTATTGGAGTGCCTGTTTCCTTGTGGAAACTTAACCCACCATGAAGAGGAGACCGATGCCCTTAAAATGTGTTGAGGCCCATTGGTGTGGTCATTAGGAATGGGGGAGGTAACAAATCAGGCATCTGGCACAGCCTTGTCACTTGGCCGATGTTCAAAATTACGAGGTTCGGCGCCAATAGCCGTGTTGCTTTTTAGCGCGACTTTAATATGACTGACACTCATTCACTCGATTTAACAGTTACGTAATTCTTATCTTCAAAGATAATATTACCAGATGCATTGAAATCCATATTTTCGTTTAGAATATAAAGTAGTATTTAAGAAAAAAAAATTCAGAAAAAAAAGCTTTGAATTATTGTTAGGTTT